>RXPK01000104.1:263906-368266 GCA_004143645.1 Protaetia brevitarsis
TAAATATGTTGTTTTGTGCTATAGATCAGTAGATCACAGTTGAAATCCGTAATCTACTTGAAAAATCAGTAACTTGGCAGCAGAAAGAATTTCTTTCTAATCTATAAGCAGAATTACGACCATATTCACCGGAATCGCACTCCAACCTAATTTCGCAGCATAAATTCGGACGTTCGAGAATTAGATATCGCCTAATATTTAGGTTGTAAGATTCGCATCCCCTTATTGATCAGGCCCCTCCGCCTCTGCGCGTCCTTATCTCCTATCCCTTCCAGCGTTCTAACAGCAGCACATTTCCCTTCATAAGTGACGCTACGGTAGCCCTGTTAAACTCACAGTCGTGGCGGCGTAAGGGAGAGCTCAAGTGCGGAACGAGACAAACTTCTGGGCTAAGTGATTAAGTTGTTGTACCAGCCAGCGCCCGCGACTCCTAATGCCCCATGCCCCTCCGTCTTGCCTCGCCCAACCGGTCCAGTATTGCATACATTAATCCCTTACCCGTGACATATTGCAAGAGTCTATCGCGTGTTCCGAGTCTCGTCCTATACAGGGCGTTACGTAACTCGAGAATGTTTATTTGGAGATTGAATTGTGGATGTGATGTAAGAAGGTATGGGGAGCTTTCAACGTCAATTTTTCTGGTTCCCTAACGATATTGTGTCTAAATTTGGGGATACGTAGAAATGATAATGTGGGGTTGATTGTTGATTGGGTGTGTTGTGTTAAGTAAATGTATGAGAGAAAATTAGTGAGTATTGGTTATTTTCCGATTTTCGGGGTGGAAATGAGGGCATTACGTGTTATGGAGTGTTATTGTAAGGATGTTAGTTAGGAGGACGACACGTCTAACAACTGAGCATTAATTGTTATAGAAAAGATGACATTGAAGTAAAATGAAATGTGTATTAAACTACTTTCATTCTGTTTTAACATTTATGCATTTATGGGACCAGCAAAATATATGTAGGAACATTTCATAGGACGCACTTAATAAGTTATGTACAACAGGAAAAAGGATTCTTCAAATAAAGCAATATTCTTTGCCACAATTTAAAAGAACCATCTTCTTCAGTTAATACATATTTCTTTCAGTTGGAAAATGGGTATTATTCTATGTAGAAGAAAATGCGTGTTAACTAAAAGAAATGCTGCTTTTAAATAGTGGCAAAGAAATATTTTTTTGATTTAAAGATTCCTTTTTATCTGTGTATATAAATAAATTCTTTATTTAATTAATAAAGAAAAAGTAGTTAAGGTTGGAAGTATCTCAGCATCCATAGTTGTTATGTTTAATTTTTTAAGAAAAAATATTTGAAACAAATCGTAGTTTAACGATCGATAATTCTTTCTTATGAAAAAAATACAGCTTTGACTTGAAGACAGTGGATAGTAGCAGCCTGTTGATGACAATAAAAATGTAGTGCATAGGCTTAAATAAAAAATTAATCAAATTAACAATTCTTCTAACCTGCAAGGATTCAAAGTTGAATTTGGCTAAAAGTACTCCATAATCAAAACGCTTTAGTGCATAGCATCGCTCAGCTAATAAGTAAAGAAACTTTAAAAACTTTCTTTGAACCGATTCAACATTATTTATATGAATTGAGTAAATGAGAAGCTATATTAAAATTGCGTATTCTAAACTAGAACGTATCAAAGAAAAGAACAACATCTACTCAACGTCATGGTATCCTGAAAATCTCTACAATAATTGCGATAAATAAAACTATAAATTTTAAAACTACATGCGATAACATCTGCTATGCGATGAGAAGAATGAAGTTTGGGATCAAATAACACTCCCATTAGATCTGTCGCTAAACTTACAGAGATTAAAGTAGTACCGTAGATATAGTATAAGAAAAATTAACAGGGTTAATCTTTTTAGTAAAAATCATAGAATTACACTTGGAAACATTAAGTGAAAGCCGGCATTTACTACACTGAGAGAAAGAAATGCGTTAATCTAACAATATCTGCTATGTTAACACAAAAGGTGTTAATGCAACAAATTTTGTATTTAATCCAACTAAAATGAGTCATTTGTGCAACTATTTATTTCTGTTAAAAAATCTGTTGACTGAAAAACCTTAGATGGTTGAAGCTAAGATATCTAAAAAGTTTTTGTTTGGACAAACCAAAATGGTAATGTTAAAACAAAAAAATCTTAGTAGTTGAATGAAAACATTCATAGCATAATGTTGAAACTAAAAAAATGGTTAACTTAACCAAAAAAGCTGTTTGCGCTTTGCGCACCTACATATGTGGATCTTATAAAAGTATGCCTATATACTACGTTATCCGTTTTATGTATAGTAATTATTATGTAGAGTGTTCTTTTCTAAAAAACAATATCATAATTACAATGTATATTATTTCTACTTTAGGTTGTAATACAATTTAGTAATTCAATATTTGTATATTATGAATGTACCTACATATATTAATGTAGGTATATTACTTATACCGTCAGATACTCATTTGATCAATGTTGTGGCGTGATTTGATCGCTTGTTTGCTGTCAAAAAGCACACTGTTTTCGTTCGTGGCTCTTGATATAATAATAATAATAATAATAAATATCGTGATATTTTGTGAGTTCTAATACAAGTACAATGCCAACATATTTTTTAATTATTACATACCTATTTTACATATATTAAATGGGGGACGAGCGAGATAAAAGATTATTAATCCATGGGATTTGAATATTTAACTTCAGTGTTTGCAGGTAAGCACATTTTGATTTTTATAGATGTTTTTGCAAATGAACGCCATATTAGCATACAACATAATGCAACGGTATACTTCATGTTTGAACGGGTATATTAAGACCCAGAATATATGGTATTTATTAGGTTGTAGAATACATTTTCATAGGTATAGTGCGTACTTACCTACCTGGAGGTGCTGGACATAGAAATAATCCACGCTCGAAAGTGCATTCAAATATATTTGTAAATACATGTTTTTAGGCATTACTTTTAAATACCTACTATTATAGTAAAGTGTACTTACATATTTCATACTTTATAACTGCTGTGAAGTTATTAATAAATATATGAACCTAATTTAGTCATATTTTGTTCCCAAACCCCAATTTGTAATTAATAAAATTTCCAAAATATTGAAAAAGAGATTATTTGAATGAACAAAATTTTTGTTTC
Source organism: Protaetia brevitarsis (assembly GCA_004143645.1). Classification (NCBI taxonomy): domain Eukaryota; kingdom Metazoa; phylum Arthropoda; class Insecta; order Coleoptera; family Scarabaeidae; genus Protaetia; species Protaetia brevitarsis. The sequence goes on from RXPK01000104.1 coordinate 267,074, forward strand.
AAATCAACCAAAAATAAAATGTTTGCATTGACACTCTTAATTTTGTGCACTCAATAATTTTTATTTGCTAATGTAACCATAAAGATGCATTGAAGCAAGAATTTGTTTTTGTAATGTTTCAACACAATTTCGAAGTTACGGTAAGCAGCAATGCTAGTTGGAACAAAAACACTTTTTTTTGTTGTTCTAACATTACTTAGAGCTGTATTAACAAATCAAAACCAATGTTACAATCAACTAACTAAAGTGATGCATTAACGATTAAACTTGCTTTAAATGAAATTGAGGGGTTCAGTTGAATCAACGAGTCTATTATTTTAAGTAACAAAAATATTTTGGAACAAATGCTCGTAATTTCAATTCTAACAATAAATTTCGTGTGGGCCGTATTTAAGGGGCGTACAAACATGAAAATGTCGTTCTTTGTCAAATAGGTGCGGAAATTAACAAGCTTTGAAATGTAGACTGGCGCAGCTGTTTCAAAATTGTTGGGCGAAAATAATATATATTTATTTATTCGTTATATTGTGATGTAAACACATGGGATGTTTACGTGGTCAAGTCGAGTGATATCACACTCACCATACACATACACTTTTTTTGTAGGAGAAATAGGAGCGCTCGCGAGACTTATCTAGTGCTTGCCTATTTACTAGATTATTATTTGTTTATAGAAAAAGCGCTGTTGTAGGATATATCGATTGAGAATACGTGGCAAATGTTCCTGTTGGTTATATTATTTCTGTTACCAAAATGAAATAATTCTAGGAAAAACTTGAAGTGAGCCCAGCCGCTCTGAGGATCGCACTGTTGTGTAAGTCTAACCTAAACAGGCACTTATTGCGAGTACAAACGCATACATATTTTGTCAAAATAATACATGGAAAGGTGTTAATTATTTCAACAAAATAAGTTAGTTGCAAACAATTATTATTATAGCTATTATTGCTAGAAAAGGTCAATCTTTTCGTGATATCGACGTGTTTTGTGCCAGTGACATAACCTAAAATATGGCATCTAAGAAATAAGAAAATGTAGTCTGCAAAGAAAAATATATATTCCACGTAAATCTGCAGTCATTCAAGATCCATATAGCCAATACTGCGGTTCTCAAAAGGCTGAGCTCATCTTCATATTTTTTCCAATTTTAATCTAGGATATTTCCTCTGGAGAAAATACAATAATTTATATCGCGAGGAATATTGTGCAAAATGACAATTGCACAATGACTTTTTTAAATTCAATTTAGTACTTTGGAGAGACATGGTTTGTCGTAAGGGGTGTAAATAAAATATTAGAGAATTAATTGCTGGAGGAGATGGAACACAGACAGAGGAGATAACTGATAAAAAGGTAGTGGTGGATATAATTGAATGATGGACAAGGCATCATTCGATTATTGATGATCATTAAATAACTCGATTTTACTTGCTTGCCCGTAATTAAGTACCATATTCTTAAAATTTAGCACTTTCTGTATTATTATTCTTCTGTAACATTGTATAACTATATACACTATTATTTTCTTTACTATAAAATATTTGTATATACGCAGTTTTATTTTTTTTGTGCAGTACAATTGTAGCTATGAGAAAAATAAATACTTTTTATAACGAATTACCTTTCAAATTGTGAGTGATTTTTATAAGGAAATAATTTGGACTAACGCAGGGAATACATAACTGGAATGTAAAATTTAATCTTTCAGTTTTTTCCATTCTATTTACAGAAATTTTCGGTATTGTTATTAATGAAAATGCAGTTAACGTAGGCTATCAGCAATGGATTCAATCTACATTAAACAAATATTTTTTTTAAAATTCTGTAGCGCCATCTTCGAAAAAGTGCTACACTTCTATGATGGGCATGAAATCATAAATTTTATAGGATGGCCCACTGTTTTACAAAATGCGTTTTCCTATGTTTCTCCCAAATGAGTGAATATTTTTCAATTTTTCTTACACATACATAATATACAAAACGTAAGGATCATAATGACCGATTTTTTCTTCTTCGCCGTTATTCAATTACAGATGCTTTTCCTATTTCTTTATTATGATTAATGTGAAATACAGATTTATTTCATAACTTAAAACATAATTAAATATTCTCATTTTTTCGAGAAACGTGAGGAATGGAAAAATGCATTGTCCCACCACTTTTTGCCCACCCTTAATGCAAATTTTTTGGTTGGTTATGCGTATTTTGGTTAAATCAATGCATTCCTTTCCCTCAGTGTAAAAAAGAAAAAAACTTTCGCCTTCAATCCTATATCCTCTAGAAACGTTATTTAACGTTACAAAAAAAAAAAAAAGACATAACGAAATCGGTCCATCCCTTCAGCGGCAACGCGCCTCGGTATCATTTAGGAGACGCCGATAAAATTAACGCATCGCAATATACCTCGGAGAGCTTAAGCGCGCGTCCGTTTATAGCACACAGCATCATAGCGCAGAGCCGGCATGCGGCTGTTAGTAGCGCAAGGACGAACTCGCCGTTGGAAAGTGCCCTGTGCTCTCTCGTTAAAGCGGGAGTCCGGAGGGCGGCTTTAAACCTAGTGCACGGTCATAACATCTAGAATTTATCGATTTAATTTCACTTTTCGTTGGGAAATCTCCTCTGCTCCGCTGGAGAGCCGCTGCTGTACTCTGCCGCACGAGTCTTGCCGCCGCTGTGTGATGCGCCTTTTGATTCTGCAAGGGACGCAAAGTGAACAGGGAAGGGGTGAGGTGGATGGGGGGGAGGGAGGCAGGGTGGTCGTAGCTGGAATACGGCGGGGAGTGGGTAGGAGGAAGGGTTAGGAAGAAGCGAGGGAAATCACTTTGGTGGAAGATACAAGTATAATTTTCGCATGATCACTTCATTTAAAACGGAATTTATCCAGGAAGAGGTGAAAGGATGAAGCTTTGGTGTATGTATATGTCTGTTCTGTATCTCTGCTTTTTCATCTGCATTGGACAAAATCTAAGAATACGTGGACGAGTAAAGACGTTTAAGAAATATCGTCAATTCTTCTCAAAGAGAAGAAAGGCAAATATAATAATTAAGTTTTAGACACTCTGTTTGATACGAAGGCAATTTCTTACTATATTTTGATGAAATGGTAGTAAACTCTATGACATAGAAATCTCAACACCAAAAAAGGGGCAGGAATTGCTTGACCAAAATTGGCAAAAACTTTCAACTACTAAAATAAATAATTAAAATTTTAGAAAAATTTTTATAAAGTAATGGCTTATCTGTCAGGGTCTTCAGTATTTTTTCATAATCTTGTCAGGTGTAGATATACTTTGTGGGATATTGTACAGTATATTATCATTTTTGCTTGAGATTGTTTGTTTTAAGGGTGTAATCATGACTAGAGTGAGCCAACATGAAATACTGCCAATTAAGTGAATTTAATACGGGTTTTATTGTTGATTTGCGCGAAAGTGGTTTTACACACAGAGAAATTGCAACTCGCTTTAACCAGAATCAATCCACAATTGTGCGCTGCCATCAGGCAATGGACTAGGCAGGATCAGGAGGGCAACAATCACAACAGAGAAACCGGCAGGCGAAGAACAAATGAGGTGCAGGACTGCTATCTTCGACATATGGCAACAAGGGACCGATTCTCTAGTAGCAGATCAATTGCAGATTCATGGTATACTAATGAAGGTTATCTGGTAACACTTTGAACGGTTTACCGCAGAATCAAAACGTTTGATTTGCATTCGTCTCGGCCATATTTTGTGATACCACTACCGGCTCAACACCCACAGCAATGTTTGCAGTGATATAGGTTGCGACCGCACTGGAACGTAGAATGGTGTGGGCTGGCCTTTAATGATTAATCCTGATTCTATTTAGGAATGCATGGTGGCCGTATGAGGGCCACAATGTTGAATTATCTACTGAGAGACATGTGCACCAAACTGTGGGGATTATGATATGGATTGCTATAATTTACGGGAGTATATCTTGTTTGGTATTCGTCCAAGGCAATATGAACACCCAGTGATGTGTGGATGAGCTGGTAGAACTCCATATTCTTCCATTTCTTCGGCAATTGAAAGAGCAACTTTTCCAGCAAGATAATGCCTGTTTTCATATTGTAAGTCGTTCTATGGACCGTTTTACAGAGGCTAATGTCAATCTCTTGCCATAGCCACCCTGATCTCTGGGTCTTTCGCCCACCGAGCATAATAAGAGTTTATTGGTTCCTGGGAACATGAACTTTGTTAAAAAATTACACAATTCTTAATAATTATGAAGGAAAATTAGAATTAAAACAGTACATTATATAAAAATAACAGAAATTACAATTTAAGTACTCGTCCAAAGTGTAAACTGAATTAATATTTAAGAACGACTTCAGTTTAACTTGAAATGGAGTAAAGTTGTTTTTAAAATTTACTGGAACTTGTTATATCGCCCTATATCTTGGATTATGTCTCATACTATGTCGTTCTATATTGAGTTATAATTAAATTAGCGCCGAGTGTTTCTCTTTCATTGTAGATATCATTATTTTTGGTAAAGATTAATTCGTTTATTTTGTAAAAAAAAAAAATATAATTTCGTAAATGCTAAAATATTTATTTTTTTTTAAACAAAGGATGACATGATTCAGAGAATGATACCCTAACCATAGATCTAGTAATCTTCTTTTGCAAAAGGAACACTCGCCTGGCATTAGGTGAGTTGGCCTAGAAAACAATTCTATACTTCAAGCGTGTCTCTACATATGTAAAGTAAAATAATTTTGAGAAATGTATGCCCATTTGACTCTTTAAAGATCGTATAGCTTATATTGCGACGGTATCCTACCTTCCAATTCATAACAGTGTGACTCAAATCGTAAAGTAGAATCTACCGCTATTTCTAAAAAAAAATTACTTCACTACATTCCGGTTTCGCTTCCCCATCGATGTGCAAAGTCATTTAATAAAGTTAGCTTTTCCACCTTTCAAGACAAGACCGTTATCCTTACACTAGTTAAATATTTCAGAGGCAAGTAAATCAATTAAGACAGCATGTTTGGGACATTATGGGGAGAATACTGAGGAACTCACTGCATCTTCTGTAGACTCTACAAGCTCTTCAGCAAGAATTGCAAAATGCTTAGGACACAATATTAATATCAAGAGGAAATCGACCATCTGCTAGAATCGATACCGCGAAAAGTGAGAGAATGTGTAACCAATAGGGAGGACCAATTTATCGTTAATAAAAATTGTGTTTGTATTTTGTTCTTTTTCATTGAACTTTTAATCAATTATTACTTTTTAGTAGTTAAATGCTTCTGTCAAGTGTGGTAAAAAGATTACTATCCCTTCTTGGGGACACGATTTCTATATCACAGGGTATGTTTAATAGTTCTAAAACGAGACACTTTTGGCACTTAAAGCAAGTGAAAATTAATTCATCACGTACAATAGTGTATATGTCAAAATTCTTACAAAAATCGTAATAACTAGAAGCAGTTTGAAGTAGCATAGAAACTCTTGTCGAATCGTTCATAGAATTTTATGCTGAATTCAAAAATGTAATAATATACAGGGAATTTATTTTAAAATAACGAAGTTCATAGCGACTTCCTGTACCTTTTAAATATTATGAATAAAAAATTTTCAAAAACGTATTGCTGTGGTTAGACAACCTATTTCCGCTGAGTGTATTTTAAATTGCATATTTTTGGTTGTTTTGATTTCTCCGATCAGCTGATTTTCAATTTACTGAGAATTTTCACAATTTTATTTTGTTTTGTATAATTTTAGTTTAAAAGTTTATTATATGATTTGAATTCATATAGTGTTAAGCTTTTTTTAAATTTTATCCATTCATTCAATTGTCTATTGTTCGCTTGTGCTGATTTAATGCGTATTCTATTTAATATTGTCGTTGTAATGTTATACGTCTGCGTTGTACGATTTTGAGAGAGGGATTTTTGTTAGAAAAACAATTGTAGAATTTTGTTAATGACTTCCTTGTTCGACTATTGACGTGAGTAGACGTATTTTTTATATCTTTGTTGCCATTTTGTAATCCATTTTGATTATTGTAAAAATTAATTGTCTTTTATTTAGTTAATCAAGGAATTCTTATTGTAATAATTGTTAATATATTAAAGTGTGCACTTTATCGATATAGGATCAATTATTATTTTTTTGTTTAGGAAGATATATTTTAGTTTTTTCTCGCATTATATTTTAAAGAGTTAATTTTTCTGTTATTCAATTTTGCTGTTTCATTTTTATTTTTCAATCACCTCCGTTGGGTGAGTAGAAGCTTTGTTCTTTGTTTTAGTTTTTTCATTTTTGTAAATTTCTTGCATTTGTCCACGCCTTGATTTTAATTTGTGAAACCACGTGGATAGAAATTCAAATGTTGTATATTTTGGATAATCTTCCTGAACAAACAAAATTTTTGCTTTGCATAGGAAATAGCATTGTCCTATTTTAAATTAGAGTCAAGTGCAGTTTTTATTTTAGGCCAGAACCTTCAGTTCAACGTTTTTTTTTCTGCACAAGTTGTAATTTAACCCATTTTGAAAAATAAAATTGATTGTTAATTAGCGTCATTGGGTTAAAAATTCTGTTCTTTTATTTTTAGTTAAAACCTTTTCAATTTTTCGGGTAATTAAGTTAGTAAAGTCTGATTTCATTCACTCACATTTTACTTGTCGTAGTTAGATTCAAATTTTAATTCGCGAGGGTAACTCTGAGGTTAATAGTTCTTTTGCGTTCTTTAAAATCTTATCCGTTGAGCTAGCTAATTTAATTCTCTTTTTCATTTTAAAATTCATTTTGCTTTTTCATTTAATTCAGTCAGTACACAACAGTATATATATTTATATTTCCTGAGAGCCAAATTAAACACCCATTGAATTTTATGGGCATAAAAAAGAACCCGTTGTATTTGATAAACGGTATCGTAAATTTAAAAAAAAAAAAATTCTGGATTCGAAGCACGTGCGTGAAAATACCAATTAAAAAGTCAGCAGCTTGTCTGCAAATCTAGAGCTGACCAAAATACGACAAACGCTGGTGAACTACTGAATATAAAAGTCAAGAATATCCATCACGTTGCGATTTTAGTAAATAATCTCCATTAAGATTTCCAGAAATAAAATTCGAATCCCCCCTCCCTCGCACCCCGACACCCTGTTAGCTTTTCCTTTCGGCTTCAGGATTCTCACTTCTCTTCCCTCTATTAATTTTTAACCGGAGACGAACTTCGAGATTTGGCCCCCGACGACGAAGAGACATTGCGAAAGGTCTGTTTCCAAACGGAATGACACCCGTCACTCGTACCGAAAGCGAAATTGTCGCGCGACGAGTCCGACTGGAGAGGGACCGAGAAGGAAAAAAAAAACAAAAGACGACTGCGAGTGTAAATAAATAAAAGAGCTCGCTGAGCTTCCGCCCCGTACGCGTACCGCCGTTCACTTTGGAATGGCATCCGCTAATGGAGAGGAATTTTTTTTTTTTTGACCGCCACAGACGCTCTGCGTGAGAGGAGATTTTGGGTAATAAAAAAAAGAGGAGGCAAGAGGACAGTGGGGGTGGTAGATGATGGGGCAAAAACGGGATGTTAATGGGTATCTCTTCGGCGTTCCAATTATCCAGATTGCGGATCTCCGTTTGCCTCCGCTTGTACCTATGAAAATTATTCATCATCGGTGAGGTGGTGGGTTGCGGTTTAAAGGATATTATCTTGTTTTTTTTTTAAATGTATTTGTGGCAATGCTTTGTTGTGGTAATTAGGTTTTATTTGGGCAGTTGTTTAAAAACGCGTTGGAGATTAAATTATGGCAGTAAAGAGGTAGTACTTATATCCAACATACCTATCAATTTCTCTTTATTTTGTAATCGTCCCGTAAGACCTAATTCATTGGACATACAACGTGTGTATAAATTGTCGCAAAAGCTATACGCAGCGACATTCTTCCTTCGTTTCTGAATCTAAAATCTAACGGTTAAAATATGGTACTATGCTTCATGCGTCTTCAGGAGCCACTTGAAAGTAACATACATTTGGCAACACTGTAGTCGCATACTACCGTAATGGAAGTTACAATACTTGTCAACATTGACAGACCAGAATTACAAATGACAAATTGGATAACACAAATGATACATAGGGAAAAGCAATAAGAAAGCTTTATTAAAACAGAATTAGTAGTTTTGATTTTTCGAATGCATCTCTTGTAATAAATTAGCGACACTATTATACCTACGCATATGTTCAAATTGGTATCCGTCTGTTTGTAAACACATTTGCAATCTACGAGGTATTGTCTGTATTACTTGCTCAAGCCTTTCCGGTGTAATTTCTAATACTGCCGCGTTAATTCGTCCTATAACTTCGTCAGCGTCTTGTGGAGGTGTTGCGTAAACTTTCACCTTCATGAAACCCCAAACAAAAAAGTCTTAAAGATTTAGGTCGGGAGACCTTGCAGGCCATAAGATAGGACCACCGCGACCAATCCATCTGTTAGGGAAGTGTTCATCCAAGCACTCTCTCACATTACGAGAAAAATGTGCCGGAGCTCCAGCGTATGTTCAATGGCATCTCGTCAATAACTTGTTCTAATACATTTAAATAATTTAAAACTGTTTTAAATGTATTCTTCTGCAGTTTGATTTAAAATTGTTTTGTTAACAGTATTGTAAAATGACGACGTTTCCAGTAATTGTTTAAAAAAATGTAATTAGTAAATAAGTTTTTAAAATGTTCTGTGAATGTCCCTAAATATATATATTAAAAAAAAAAATAATAAAGTTAAATTATAAAAAAAACCTTATTCTGAGGAAGACAACGGAAAATAAAGATTGTCGAAACGTTAAAATGAGTTGTTTAACTTTTTAAAAAAATTAAGTCATCATTAGAAATTAGGCGCTACCCTCACGAAAAAAAAAAGAAAAAACCATTATTGCTATCTTTGTTATTATTGATTCTCGAAAGTAGGTTAAATTAGCAAAGTATTAGGGTTTTTTTAACGCTGATTAATAAGCAATATACGAAAAAAACAATTGAATGGCGCATTTCTAAGAAAATTTTAACATTTATATTTTTTTTTAAATTGAACACCCTATATATTTGTTAAGAAAATGAAAGATATTTTAATTTATGATGCAAAAGTATCAATACAATATTGTCTTAAGATGAATTATAAAGAAGTTATGATAATATTTATTTTGTAAAATGTAGAGCAGTATAAAGAATCAACATTTAAGAAAACAGATACTTGTCTTTGTGGTTGATGTTTATTTTACATATTATATCTTAAAATAATGTTGTTGAAATTAAATTGAAAAGGAAAAAGTAAATACATAATTTATTGTTTACTGCTCACTACTACCTTCATTCTCAATACATTTTCGTGCCCGCTTGAGTACACTCTGGGTATACTCTTAAGATTGTCCTTCCATCCAATTGGTGGAAAACCTCCCTAACCTTATTTTGCAATTCGTTAATGCTGTTGTACCCGGTTCTGTATATCTGATCTTTTAAATATCCCCAAAGGAAAATGTCTAAAGGTGAAAGATCAGGAGAGCGTGCTGGCCATCGAATTGGCCCATTTGTACCAATCCACTTATCGGTAAAGATGATGTCCAGATAGTTGTGAACTATGCGGCAATTGTGTGCTGGAGCACCGTCCTACTGAAAGTACAAATTTTGGCGCATCAAGTAATTGGCGTTATCAAGGAAATGCTCTAGAACGGTACGAATAAATTCCAGATATCTCTCTCCTCTCAATGCGCCATTTGTAGAACACTGGGCCAACGACTGTCGAACCAATTAATCCGCACCAGACATTAAAACTAAATCGAACTTGTACAGCATGTGGACGCATTATTAATAAATTTTCTTGCGACCAGTAGTGTTCATTCTTCTCATTAAACATTCCTCTTTTTCGTCACTACATAAAATACATAGTGCTTCATTCAAATTTTCATCACAAAAATTAATAAACGATTCACAGAAAGCCAACCTCCTGTTCGAATCTCCTAGTTGCAATGTTTGTGAGGTTCGGTACTTAAATGGAATATACTTATGCTTTTTTAAAATTATCGCGTATGTGTAAGTGACGCGTAACTTAAACCCAATTCCTTAGTAGTATCTCTAATGGAAAATTCGCGATGGGCTTCAAAAAAATGCTAACACTGTAATTTTTACCTCCTCGTTGATAATGATATTTTTCTTTGTTCTTTTCTTCTTAATTAAGCAATCGTGTTGCCTAAATTGTCTGTAAAGTTTTCGAAAGTAACGTCGATCTGGCTGCTGTCGTAAAGGATACTGTTCTGCATAATATTCGACAGTCCTTTAACATTTAATTTTTAAATGTTATCAGAATTATTTTGATGTATCTCTAATATTAAGGAATTTTTCCTTTCATCGTCATTGCTACTCTGTTATTTGTTTCATGTCCAAAACATCAATAAATATGTCGAGACGAAGTGGAAACTTGGACAGCCAGTTGAGTACCAAAGATTGACCCAATTGCTATCCCAGTGAGAGTCAATCATGAACGGAAGACCATATCATAGACCAGAAAATATGCGGTTCACCTCACGTTATTCAGAGGTTTAAAGTGAAAGATGGCGAAACTTATAAGGCAACTATTACACCAACCTAAGAGACCAAAAGTTACTACCAACCCTTGACCCAATTTCGCATCTTAGGTAACCATTTTTCCGCTCTTAACATCAAATTAGTCGTGGAAACTTTGCTATATCATTTATTTCTTCTTTACGAGCAAGAAAATCATAAAGTGATAACGCTATTAGAGAGTTAGAACTAAACAAAGTAGGCACTATGTAAATTTTATTACCATGCTATTTGAAAATCTGTAACACAAGTTCTCTTAAAATATTCAGGAAGCACATCAAACTATTTCCGACAAGTCCTGCAGGGACCCAAGTCGACCGTTTGGGAATAGGAGATGAGACAAGAAAAAAGTAAGGGTGGGGAGTCTCAATTTGCATTTTAACGTTCCCTAAATGATACACCTACGCTAAATTCGTAGGTGACCGAAAAAGTCTCTAACATTCAAAGAAAACAAATGGATTAAGTTGTGAAAAACGGAATAAAACACTGCAATTACAAAGTATTTATCTTAGAGGGTATTCGGGATAAAAAATATTATATAACATCTGCCTATAGCCAACCGGTGAAACATGGAAAGGAACCTGGCTGATGCAAAGATACAGAGGAAGTCTTGAATGTTTGTAGTTACGTCATTAACAGGTCGGTAAAGTAAAGACAAGCGTAGTTTCAAAAAATTGGAAGCATTCATATAGACAAGCGAGATAGAAGTATATAACATAAGTCGTAGCTACTTAAGCTATACGTCCATATTTTATTAAGTATCAACAAACTAGTTGAAGTGAGATAGAATACGGTCAAGTAATGCGTAAATAAGACTTTCATAATGTTCACTTCAGGGCATGCAACCACGCCATTTTAACCCATTTTACCGCTCCGTTGACATTTGACATCTGCTTTTTACTGTTTATTGACCCTTCTTTAGGTTTGAATTTTTACTTACTTCTATTATTTCTTTTACCAAAAGTTCTTTTCAGAGCTATAGTGAATTAAATCGTTTAGTTTGTGGTAAGTTTAGAGGTGTTAAAGAAACATACAAAGACTTAAAACATTTTTTAGGTTACAGTTCAAGATGCCTGGTAAAGACTTAGTTCTTGTTGCCAAGAGTTGGTCAGCTCGTTTACTAGTGTATTTCGAGGAGGAAAAGCGAAATGGAAGTCCTCTAATATCCGTTGATGCGGTCCATGAGGTAAATTGTAATTGGTTATTATTAAATTAAAACTTACATACAGACTCCTGGCAAAATTGCATAAATCACACAGGGAAAATAATTAAAGAGTGGTACGAATGTGAAGCAAACATGACTTTGTTCTGACAGTTAATTGCGGATCAGAAGATGAGAGCGAAGACACAAATTTAATTTTACTATTCTTTTCTTTCAATATTGACATATTTTAATTTAATTTACTGCAATATTATGTTTTGTATAAACCATTGTATAGAAATTATGTTTGCTACATAAAATAAAAACATCTTTCGTTTAATTAATCATTGGTAACGTATATTAAACTAAATACTTTTATGTTGCTTGAATATTTTCTACATTTTAATTTGCAAATAGGTTTTTGATATGAGAACTACATTATTTCATTGAGAACACATTTAATAATAAGCTCAGCCTGATCACGAAAGCATTGTCAATAGAAAAGTTCACTATTTAGAATCCTATTAGTTGCATTACTCATGATTGTTGTTAAAACGCAACGTTGACTAAAAACTGAACCGATCCTTTCAGTTATAAAAGAAAATCTATCAAAACTGCGTATAACCTCATTAAATTTGACAATTGTCATTTCGTACGGTTCATTGTAAACAATGTTGGTGTGCCTGAATTTGTTTCAGACGCTGCATACGTCACTAGCAAATATGACGTAACTACAAACATTCATGATCTGGCCTGTATATTTAACTTGATTCTCTATGCGAGTAGAGGAAACATCAGAAACCGCTCCGTTCAGAAGCTAGTGCGTCTACACTCGCTTGCGTATATCTGGGCACTTGTATGAGTGACCTCCTTAACTGGCGGGCAGGAAGTGGAATTTCACTTAGCCAGAAGCGAGCCAGAAGGGTAACATAGTGCAAATGCCACGGTATACACACATATTTCTGCATAAATATGCGCGCATATATTTTAAATCTTTCTGTTTTATAGTTTTAATAAAAGAAGAGTTTATTTTCATACATATGCTAAACGTATACTTGAATTGCTTACACTTAAACTTACTTAAGAATTACTGCTTAACTAATTAAGAAGAATTAAGTTTTAGTTTTTACATTATTACTTTATGACTTTACAAATGACATTGAAATATAAAAGATACCTTAATTTTAATTTTGTAAGAGTAAGGAAATAATTCATATTATTTTTTTTTCAAATATCCGGTTAATGACATTTATGTTCTTCAGCTTTCCTCACCAGTTGCATGTTGCTGGCTCTTCAAATGAATTGACTAAGGTCTGTTTCAGATGAAGCGATTTAGTTGATTCGAATTCGAACGAATTACTGATGCATGGCAGTAAATTATGTCCGAGTATACCAAGTAATTGATTTTCTTAATGTTACGAAGATCAGAACGAAGATCATAGAAAATCATGGAGCAATGACCAAGTATTAAAGACATACAAAGAAATGAGACTAAACAATTGTAGCTTTTTAATTAAATAATAGCCATAATCGTATTAAAAGTAATTAGACCGTATTGAAGGCATCTTTCCTTTTTTCTATTTTTCTTTGTTCTAACTGACAGTGAGCCTCTTCATTCATTATTTATGGCCACTACAGTCCTTTTGTATACCACACATGCAATTACTTTTGTAACCCCACTAAGGGAAAAATGGTGAGTGTACAAGGGATTAGTAGTTTAAACTATATTATATAAGCAGTTCTTGTCCGATCATCTAGCATCAATGTATATACCTCTAAATTATTTTTGTTATGAAATAAATAAGTGTTGTGTGTAAAAACGAAAGAATTTTAAGTGAATACATTACTGAGACAGCTTGGGAAACTATAGAAAGTAACGGAAAGGAAGAGGCTCGTATTGCTTTAGAAGAAAGCAGAGTAGATCCTGATAACATACCTGTAATAAGTGTCATTGCGGACGGAGCATAGAGTAAGCGCTCATATAAAGTCGACGACCGTGCTTTATCGGGTGTCGGCGTGATTGTAGGTCAAAGGACTGGTAAGATATTGTTTATTGGAATCCGAAATAAATATTGTTGTATGTGTGCCAGGGCAAAATCACTACAACGTAAAATACAACTGCATAGCGGTTATAAAAATTCTTTGACAAATGTTTTCTGCCAGAAGTTATAAATCCACAATTTCCAAAGAAGAAAGTCATAAAAGACTTTAGATAGGTGATATTATTATATCTAGGTACACACTTTAATATCTTGTGTATGTGTTTATAAAATTACGTACTATATTTATTCAATTCATTTTTTTTTTCAATTTGGCAATAGAAGTTGTTTCTGTTGTCTTTCATAGTTACCTTGTTATTATTTTATTTTATTAATAAATATAGGAAATTATTAAATTTGGCGTGACATTTATAAGAGAGAATGAATTGGCGAACCCGAAACAACTTTCATGTTAAATTTGCATATATTATCGAAATACCTTACAATTGCTCGACCATCTCTAAAGTATTTGCTACAAACAGGAAAACTATATTTTAAACTCAGTTTATGAAAGACGCAATTTGTTATTCGGTAGGTTTTCTACTGATAATAACTAACCTTCAAATGATCCAAAGTGAAAAACAAATTAAACATTACGATCGAAATAGTATATGTACCTAGGGGTGAAAGCCAAACACCAAATTAATTCACTATTCATTCTTGTGAGTTGGTTTCTTCCTACAGAATCTTGTCCAGTTGGTGAATCAAAATACAAGTATCTAAATATTACACAAGTATACATATATTATAACGTACACGTTAGGGCGCAAATGCTGTCTGGTATTTACGCCTAAACACATGATTTGGTTTTTAACAGTGTACGTTTGAATTTACACATATGCGTAAATTCCAAGCTGACGGGCTATACTACTCTCTAGTCTGAGTGCCTGTAAGATATGCAATATGTATTGAATTTTTAGTAAAACATTAGTGCTTTAGATCAAACATTTCTCCCTTAATGGCGATTATATAATATATTATTTTACATCATTAGATTATGCATTGTTCAATTTAAGTACCTACACCGGGCATTTTCGATTATTCAGTATAAAATATTTGTTATATGCTTCTAAAAAACAGATCACTTTAACCATTTAACTCGAAACAACGGAACTTATTTGATAAAATTGAAGTCTGTAGGTACCCTTATTCGTCTTTACAGAACACACGGTTTTTTATTTCAAGTCATAATTCGATAAAATAATAGCGCAGGATTTGATTTACTGAGGTCGTGCAATTGCATAGCTACAGTACCCCCTTAATTCCATCTGATAAGCAATGGGTAGGAATGAGTTTTTAAATCCAATATTTTTTCACGATTACCGAAATTGATGCAAGAAATAAATTGTCAATGTCTAGTATATGACAGCGGAGCACGCTTACAATATGCAAATTTTAGAATTTTGAAAGTGGTTGTCCTAAGATTTTTTGCTAGCAATGCACAAATAAATATTTTCGAAAATTTGATATTATTGATAAATTAAAGGATGTGATGTGGCTCTTGTTTAAAATAAATTAATGAAAATGATATTTAAAGTCATAATTATACTTCTAAATGTGTAGTTGCTGAATTAAACAATATATTTTATGTGAACGTGAAACGTTTTATGGTAAAATTGAAAACTAACGAAACTTTAAATTGTATATGATTGTTAGAGAAGTGCATTAGATTTAATAAACACAAAACCGCTAACTCAACAGCTTTTAAGAACGAGCAGGATCATAGGCGCTAAGCTCACACGAAATCAGTTCCGAGATGATCTGGGAATGTCTAAGAAAATTAAACGAGCTAGGCAAAAGAAATATAGTAACCTTCCTGTGGGTTCTGGGTCACACAGGAGTGGAAGGAAACGAGATAACGGATAATCTCGCAACACCTTTTATAGGGCCCAAAACCTTTTGGGGCATAAGTAGCAATACAATACTGAAGAAACTGAAAAGAGAAATGGAGCAGAGAAAATCTAATTATTGGGACAATCTCCAGGGCATGAGGCAAAGTAAAATTCTTCTGGGAACATAGAACCAGAAGAGGTTTACAGAATATATCAACAAGGTTCGCATAATTAACAGGAATGTTTTCAGGCCATTGTAGACCGAAGGGACACCTGAGTAAGCTTGGATTGGAAAAGGAATCTGAATGTAGATTTTGTGGGGAACAGGATGAAACACCCATCCACCTCCTCTCAAACTGCGTAGCACGGTGCAACTCGAGGGCCTTGCACCAGGGAGCATGTGAAACTCGAGAGAAAGACTTACTTAAGTTGGGGTTTTCTTGTATCCTACACTTTCTGAAAGAAATGGGATTGGAAGGCCAGCTGTAAAACAGCAAGAATAGGGAACATAATAGATCTTTTAGGTCGCAGTGTGACATCACCCTGCGGACATGCAGACATACAAAGTATTGTAATATTTCTCCTTCTATACAAAACCCAGTGAACTTTCGCGAATCTTTATGTAATGGAATTAACCAAAAGGATTTTTTTAAAATACTTAAAAGTAAAAATAATAACGTTACACTTAAATAATATTAATTGATTAAACCATTACAATACACACAACTCAAAGGAGTTTTGACCAAGAAACAAAGGAACTTTCCTACACTAAATTGTATATACAAGAGCTTCTACAACATATTGCACATCCTGAGATGTTTCTTTTTAACCCATTCACGAATCGGGCGAGATTACACTCTCCAACCCGGAACCTAAAATATTTCCAATTAAGTCCAAGCGCGGACGCACAACACAAAAGCCCCTATATTCGAGAGCTTCAGCGCCGCTTGAATTTCGCTTTCTTTTCGAGGTCAAAGCGACCGGAGAGGTCGTGCGCGCCCCGGAAACCGTGCCACTGTATGTGTCGATAGTTTTCTGACCAGATGACACACAATAAGGGTTAATACTCGCCGGGACATATAATGTATAGAGGGTTGTATAACACGTCGCTATATTGCAACGGAGGAACGGTACAGCGTAGCGTCCGTCGCCAGGACATCGACAGGAGGACGCTGTTGAAAGGAGAGAGCACACACACGCACGTACAAACACACACACACATACAAGAAGAAGGACAAGGCCCGGAGGCGGTGGACTAGAGGGTGAAACAGGGCGGATGAGGGGAAGGGGTTAGGGGACACATACACGCACATGCAAATTGGATACGGTGGGACAAAGACGGAGGTATAAAGAAAACGCGGTGGAATCGCCGGGATTAGAGCGAGACGGAAGATAGGTAGGTAGGCAGTAGTTTCTCCATGGCATATGAATACCTAAGCAAGTGGCCGAGTTCCGCGGGTAGCCTAAGAGGGCGGGGAGGCGAGTGCGTAGTAGAGGTGGCCGGGATTCGATAGAGCCTTTCGTCCTCCGCCGGCCCCCTCTTTCCCCGCTCGTCCGCCCTCCTGTCCGTCCCGCGCGCACTTTACACTTCCCGCAGGACTTTCACTCTCCGTCCGGACGCAGGACTTTCTCCGCTCTCTCCGCAGGACAGAGGCGTGCCGCCCCGGATTTCGCAGCGCAATGCACCCTTCTCTCTGACGGTCCTCTTCGTTATTATTAAATCGGGGGGGCCGTATTGTTAAGTGTTCGGGTCGGGATCGGGATTAAAAATAAAATCGTATTTCGGCGGGGCGGTCAATTGAAATCGAAATCACCTGTCGGGTGATATTATCCTCGCGAAACGATCTAAACAATGTTATTCCCAAGGGTGCTTCTTTCATTTTTTTTTAAGTTATGAGGTTACTAGAAGATATATGTATATTTTCCAGTAAATCTTTTTTCGATTTTTAACCAAGTAATTGTAAGTATCGTCAAGGGTGACACGCAGGCGCATACAATGCAACGTGTCCCCAACTGACCAAACTTGGGATAGAGGTACAGAGCACTTCAGATTTAATGTCTCCCCCTTACGATCGTGTATCTTAATTTCTACCACATGCTAGAGACTAGACTATACCACCAAGCTTACGATAGATAGATATTATGATATAATTATACAATCACACGAACATTTCAATTCAAAACATCAAGTTACTTCCACAATTGTAAATACTACTTTACTTACTTATAGGTCACCCAACATAGAATGGCCTTTGGGATACGCATTTAAGGAAAGACTGCAGGTAGCTGTGCAAAAGAGAGGGGTAGATAGTGCCTAGAGTTAAGTACATTCTGCAACATAATTTTAGGTGTTGCAAATCAAATGAGTGCGCTTGTACTATCAACCCCCACCTTACATAAATGCTACTGCGTCGCTGGCCATTCTACATTGGGTGACCTATACTTATCTGCAACCTCTTCCACCATAGGTGTAGAATAATTGCAAATACAAAAGATCAAATCAAGGAAACTGCAGATGATAAAATTATATTTAAAATAAAAAATCAAGTTTCAAAAAGAATAAACGCTAAGATAAGAAGCACAAATATAAATCATTTAATTTATTAAAACAAGTATTTTGTTGTAAAATGTATTTAATTAATTCTGATATCATCAAAACTTTGCTTTAAATAAAAATCTAAATTGACAAAAATTACATCTGTCGAGTTATTGACATCTATCGGTAAAAACAGAAAGTTTTAACTCCTGAAAAGGTATCTGTAATCAGTTTGACGGCCGACAAATGCCGAAATACAGAATAAACCTAAGCCGTAGTTTCACTAGTGTCAGCGCCTTTAATCTTTTGTCTATCAATTTAAGGAATTACGCGCTTTAGCGACTTTACTTGCAACTAATAATTGCAAATGGGTACGAAAATAACCTATATACTGGAACGGATTGACAATTGACAGAAAATCGCACGACATTACAATAACGTTGCTCAGAACAGAATGACAGAATGGAACGGTTTCGTAGGTTAGATTTTTGTTTATAAACAAATAGTTTTAGTTTCAATTTCATCCACCTATGCGACACTGCGAAGTTCCCTGGTGGGATTCGTTTGAAACCCATGTTTCCGACGATGCGAAACTATTGCTTAGATGTATATACTGATGTGGACGTAATATTCGAAGATGTTTGAAAGCCATGGCCTGAAAGAAAAGAGGCTTGTTTTAGAAAAATTTAAAGAGAGACGCGTGGGTAAAATTAAAATGGTTGAAAGTTTATGATTATACTTACAGAGAAAAACATAAAATTTGCACGCAAAATAATTTCGTATCAAAAGTGACTAAAAAATTTAAAAAGATATATATTTCAACTATAGTACAGTCTTAACAGTATAAGTGAAAATTTAAAGGAACAAGAATAACTTACCGAAGGTATCAAAACGAAGATCCATGTTTAAATCGCTGTGGAAGAAAGAAAATTATCCAGCAAATCTAACATACAGATTCATTTCAATTTATTAAAAGTTAATAAATAGTTCCAACAGAGTTTATAGGTTAAGTTATAGAGATAACGTTGTAAAAGAGTTAAAACACCTGTAAATAACCGTGTTTTCCTTGATTATCAGCTATTATATTACACCAAACTTTACTGTCTATAATCATTGAGAATTGGCGGCAAATACTTACCTTTTCCCAAACAGATAAGCAAAAAATTGTATAATTTGGACACACCGTCTAAAAGTCACAATTTTAAAGGCGTCGAATAAGTTTGATTTAAATACAATCAAGGTAAGTGATTCTATTCAGTTATTGTTATTCGAATCCTTTAACGATCTTGAGATTAATTATAATTTATTTATTAATTTAACTTATTCATATTTTATTATTTATTATTACAATATTTTTATAAAACTAATTATAAAAAATATATCTAATGCATCAAGTAAGTAAAGAATCTGGCAACAGTGGAAACAACCTTTGTTTATACACTCATTTCAAAGATTCAACAACAAAGGAAAATGTATTCTGGCTGTCAAGAAAATTCGCCACAATGTAGGTATGTTAGTTTTTAGCTGAACAAGGTACAGTAAAATAAGTAATTAAAAAGAAAAGAATTTCATTTAAATCCATTTATCCACAATTAATTAATTTTCATTCCACATTTCAGACAGAGAAAGTTGTTTACTTGAATCTCCAGTATTTACTGTAAATTGTAGTTCGTCAGTGGCTGCATCTGCTGTGATATCAGCTGTTCACATTTCTTTCTAATTCTTTTTTTGATTTGTATGATCAACAGCGTTCTTCCAGTTATGCTCAGTGACTTTCCTCAAAGCATTCTGAAATAGTACATTGAAGCTTGTGTTATTTCTGGCTACGTATCTCTTAATTTGAGCCCAAATGAGCTCTATAGAATTTAGCTCACAATTATATGGAAGTAAGCTTAAAATGATTTTCTTTTGTGGTTTTGCTATTTCATCAACTATATAGAAAATGCTACTTGGTTTGTGCAACTTACATTAATTGCAAGAGTTCCGCTTTCACTATCTCTTCAGAAAATTCTATATTGTTTGATGCAAGCCACTCTTACATAGCCTTTTTGTTTGAAGGTGTGCATGTATTTTTTGCTTTTTGCCTACCATGGTAGCTGGCATTATCTAAAACAATCACTGATTTTTCGAGGATATGTGGCGGAATGTCAAAAAAACCATTTTTTTACCAAATATTTCAGAATTCATATCAATGTGGTAATCTCCTGTTTTATTTGATTCGAAAAACAGTAATTTAAAAAGTTTATCGTTAACAAAACCTTTATCACTTCCTATATGTATTATTATAAATCTTTTGCCCTTTCCTAATGGGTTCTTTAGAACTATGGACAAGCCTTCCACAAAAGCTTGCCTCTTATGTTTGACTGTTTCATCCACCCAAACTTTCGAAGAAGTATACCCAGCATTTATTCAAATTTCATCAAGGTAAAATACTTCTTGATTTTCCTCTCTATACTTTTTTAATTGACGCAAATAATTTCTTCGCCAAATAATAATTTTAGCTTTTTCAATTAGCACACTTTTCCTGCTACATGTGACATACCTAAACCAAAAACATTAAATAAACGCATTAATAATATTTTACAATTATTGAAATCAATTTGTTTTAAAATTTTGTACAATGTTGATCGACTAAATATTGGTACGTTATCATCTGCTTGAATCGCTAACTGTTAATTTATTTAATGTTGGTAGTTCATTTCCTTGAAAATAACTGTGCAAATACGACGAATAGCACCTTTCGTTTCTTCATTTATTTGGTCAACAACACTTGCTCTGCCAGGTTTTTTTCTTTCTGGCAACAGTAATCCTGTTTCCATATGCTCCTTCTTTATTTTATATACGGCAAAGCCTAGACAACATGTTTTAATACTATTATAATTGAAGATACACGTGGATGAAGGCATTTTAAAAACTGTCTTTTTTGCATGAATGAAGGTGTTTTGTACTCTTCTTTCACATAGCACCATCGAAAATTCCAGAAATTCAAGAACACTCGAGTCTTGTGAATGTATGTAGGGGTTATGTTACATTACTTTTGAGAAAAATTACATGAAAAAACTTAATTTTTGAAAAAGTTTGATTTTGTAACATAACACCTTCATCCACTCGTGTCTTCAATTCTTACAATAGATATAAATACAATACCTGCAGCTTTTGCTGTCATTTTTGATAATTTTAATACATTTAGGTCCTTATTTGCTTCACGTAATGTTTAGTATATATTCAAGACATTGAATCTTGAATCGAATCTATTGAAATTAATTATAATATTGTAGTATAGAAAGAAAATTGAAAATTTGAAATGCCGGGCCATTTGTTCTGATAAACAAAGGAATGTCTAAGAAACACCAAACTCAATGTTACAAATGGAACCCTATTTTCAGGTTGTAACGACCAAGGACATTATCGACATGCCTCGCACTAACTAGAAATAATGAGTGTCTTCGCCAAGAAAATGGACGTAAACAGATTATATATCTTCGGAAAAGGGGCGAAATCATCCCGAAACGACAAAATCTAGAAGGTCTCTCTGGACAGGACGGGGCTAGCAGAGGCCCTCTTATCAACTGACTTATGCAAGACCAATCTTTGTGTGTGGATATTTTCGCATAGTAAGCAGGGCGAAAGGTGGCCGCTCCCCCGATGGAAGCTGGCCGTATAAAAGGGGGATAGAGCGGGAAAGGGGGGTAGATACGGGGCGGTGGCGACGGGACGCCAGGGGAGAGTATATAGGCAGAGAGAGGAACATGGTCCGGGCACGAATATCTAATCCGGTGATGTAGCGGCAGTGTCAAGTCCAAGTATAAGCCACCGCTGGACGCCTAGTGGAGGTATTGATCTTTGAGAAGCGAAAGTTTACAGCGCCGTCCACTCCCCGCACCACCCCCTCTCCCTCGGGCGGCCCCCCTCGCGCAGCGGCACCCCCCCGTGAAGTTTAGAAGCCTACGGCCGCTGGTCATTCCGGCCAGGGAAGGCTCGTCACTTCGTTTGCATATCCTGTGCGTGTGGACGCACCCATCAGGGGTGATTCTCGGCCTACGTATGTACGTAGGATGGGATTAATAATAATAATAATAATTGGGGGACGGTGGAAAAATTACTTATTTTTGAGGCTGAAGATCTGATGGAGTTCGCCTGTGGATGTGTTGATTGAAGGATTAGATCCAATTATGTCTCGTTCTCGTAGGAAGAATAGGTACAAAACGCTTCGAGCTGGAACAAAAATAACTAGAATGTTAATAATAATTGAAGTCATTGTAGATGTAGACGTTACGAACAGATTTTCTCGAAAATACCATTACTTCAAAGCAGCAGGAAAGCTGCCATTTTTTTTGCCGGCAATAATGTCACTAAAGATTGGGGCACTGAGTTCGACAAAATTAAGATTTGTTGGCCCAAAAAATAGTGTGTATCACACGGCCAGAAACTTTCGTACACAAACCGTGCTCATATTCGCAAAACTGTAGTTTCTGGCCTAGGAATATAAATAATTATTTTCCGTCTACTTCCGGAAACACTCATTTCTCATTGCTTCAAAGCAGACAGGCAAAAATGTCACTAAAGGTTGGCCACACTACATTCGACATGACAGATGTGCAATAAATTGTTATCAAACTACTGTCCAACCTTACTAACGATAAGATGAACTGGTGTCTCCGTTGCACTTATTATTAATAAAATAGGTATTATACTAGAAAGAAAATTGCAGAAAAAAGACTTGTTCTCGGAAGCGTCAAAATACCAAGGTATATAACATCCATTCAAAGCTGTACTGTCAATTTCCTAGGATCAAATTTTATTTTCTATTTTCAATTCAAAATTAAGATTTGTTAGCCCAAAAAATAGTATATATCATACGGTCAGAAAGTCTTAGTAGTACACAAACCGTACTCATACTCGCTAAACTGTAGTTTCTAGCCTAGCGATACAGATAATTACTTTTTGCGGCGTCAGAAACACTCATTTTGCACTACTTCTAAGCGGCCAATACGGTAGTTTTCCTGCCTAGGCAAGCAAAAATGTCACTAAAGGTTGGCCACACTAGATTCCACATGATAGACGTGTAATAAATTGTCATTAAGCTACTGTTCAACCTTGCTAAGATGAATTTTATTGCTGTCTTCATTGCACTTATTATTGATAAATATGTAGATATTAAACTGAACTAGAAAGAAAATGCATTATTCTCGGAAACTTCAAAATACTAGGGTACGTAACATGTGTGTTAATCTGTATTGTCAACTCCCTGGTGTCAAAATTTCTTTTCTATTAATTCTAATTAAGATTCGTTGTCCCAAAAAATGGTGTGTATCTATTACACGGCCAGAAACTCTTTTGCGAGGTATTCGTACTTGTACAAACCGTATTTATACCCACAAAACTGTAGTTTCTGGTCTAATGACACAAATAACTATCATTTTACGAATGGAGATGTCACAATTCCATATACCTCCTGATAAAGCTAAATGATCTGATGAAAAGTAATTTAATATATTTCCCTTCCAATGGCATTGGTTGAAAAAAAATGAAGCATTGGAAGTGCTTCAAATAAACCATTCAAATTTAGGAAATTTTTTGTTTGGCAAATATTTTTCTTGCTACACTTTCTAACTTTAAAAAGTATCAAAGGACTAATACAAAACACAAACATACAGTAATGTGAACCCATGAGAATGGGGTGCTAAGCATAAAAAATGTGTTAGATCACTATCACTATGTTTACTATCGTTGACACTTAAAGTATCCGATCACTCCACGCTACGTGAGATTTTTTTTTAATTCAGGACAATATTTCCAAGTGCTTTTCTACGCCTATTTGACCCTCGGGAATACGAAGAAAAGGACAAGTATGAACCACCAAAATTTATCGGTGAAGAGGTTCAACTCAAGTAATTTGGATGTTTTTTTCATAAATATAGTTTTGTATGCATCTAATTCTTGCGATGGTAATTGTACATTTTTCACTAATTCGATATTTTTTTTTATATTAATCTCATATCCGGTATCGTTTATATGTTGTGCAATGCCGGATGATTCAAGCCTTCCATAGCAATGACTTGCTATGTGTTCCTTGAACCTAGTTTCGAAAGCACGTGTTGTTTCTCTAATGTAAACCTATACTCGGCTCCATAAATTGGTGCCAGAAGTTGGTGACTAGTTGGAAGATGCATTGCGAGAACCTTGTTAATAAATTATATTCTTTATGCTTTTTGTTTAGAAGTCTGGCAAATATACTAACTGCAAACAAAATGTTGACTCTGTATCAAGTCGAATCGAGGCTTAGCTAAAGGATTTATTTGTGGGGGTTGTCCACCTCAGCACCGGGCGTCTTCACGATCCAAAAGAGGATTCTGCGTTTTAGCAGTCCGGTATTTTGAGGACTGATGCACTCTCGCAGGATCCTGTATATAAAAAAGAATCCAAAGCGTACCTTAAACCAATGTTTTAGGCCGGTTTTACATTATACTTAATTTAGTATGAAACTTTGATACAAATTTGTTATTAAATAATTCAAAGAGTATCATACAAAAAAATTTATTTGTAAATTTCGTACGAAATATTGTACTAAATATTTAGAACCTGTTCTATTTTCTCATTAATTTTACAAACGAAATATGCGTGCGCAATATGTGAATTGTTGGTTAAGTCCAGTGGGATAGGTCCGCGTTTGTCGTACTATACAGATCGCTCAATCTAAGTTGACATAGACAACGCAAAAATACACGATGTAGTTTGTAGTTTGGTCAAAGCATAAGGAAGTTCTGTTGTCTATCGTATATCGCTGTATCACCATCCATTTTAGAATAATGTCGAGGTCATGTCAGCAGGTTGAATTGTTGATTGAGTATTCAAAACTACCCTAGATAAAGTTAAAATTCATTGATTGTATAACAATTTGTTGAACATACTCAGTTTTATAATCTATAAAAAAAGATAGATACATACAAAAAAATTGCATTTTATTTTTAGAATTATATTTCATCCCTAACTTGTCTTAGCTGATCTATTGCCACATGGTCGTTGCACCTTACCAAAATTTCAACATTTTCCTCTACAACTTCAGCTATATCGATGTAGCTTAAGTTTTTAGTAGAACACTAGAAATAAGCATATAATCACCATCTGAAGGTCTAAGTACTGCTAGACTATTTGCGCGTTTATAATTGAAGAAGTAAAATCTATCAGATCCAGGTCTATCCACGTCCGTCAAGATCACCTAGAGAATGAGGAAATTGCCAAAGTTCATCAAATCGTTCGACAATGGACCGTCAGTCCTTAATCCCGAATTTAATAAATTTAGAATGCATCTTCCTTCAGATCACATACTTATCCAATTTTTACATAATATTTTACGGGACTAGCTATCATAGTTACATTTAAAGATGATAGCCATAACAGCAATACTTCTTGGTCAGCCATTTTACGGTAATATTAATTCTTTCCATAACTTTTTTCATACTAAATTTTTTACTTTAAATATCAAACAGACATATTCAAATATTTTGTACCAATTTTCAGATGTAATTTTTTTATGTATGACATGCAGGTAAATTTCTTTATAAATTCAAAATAAAATTTTATACAAAATTTCATACTAAATTAAGTAAGTAAGAAAAAGTTATCGCTTATCCAATTTTCAAGATCCAAATTAGTTAAACCTGTATTTCCTTATCCTATTCCTCGAATCTGTAACAAAAAAAAACCTACCCTCCTCTTTACACGATATACAACCCCTCTAGTGAGAATCCTGATCACTTCCATTCTCTCATGCGCTCCTGTTACCCGGAATTCGCCCGGAATCCTGCCAGGACCCGTTGCGTTATCCTCAGGATATGAGCGCGCTCCAGGCGACTCCGACAGCCTTCTCTGCTAGCACCGGCAACATCATCACTCCCTGTAGCGGCGCGAAACACAGCTATATCGAAAGAGAGGGATCGCCGACTTTGATTGATACCGATGTTATTGTTTTGTTTTTGATATGTTTTTGTTTGACCCGGTAATACGGAGGACGCCGCCCGGGATATATATTGATGATGTCGCGCGCGGTGTGTCAACATCCTATTAGTCTTTTTTTCTTCCCTCTTCGCTCGCCCGACTGTTGCGGGTCGTGTCGCAACGCGACGAACCGGTGGCGGCATCAGGGCACACAGTGGATTCGTAGATTTGTAAATGGAGTGCCTGTCACGAGGTCTTTTTTTCTCCTTTTTTTCCGTTTATTGTGGATGCGTACAAAAGCGTGTGATGCGTGTATCTACATGTGTATATAAATAATGTAGTTTTTTAATATTAGTTTTTTTTCTCACGCAGTCTTACACAAAAGTTTGTAAATTTTCCCATTGGAATTAAAGAAATTTTCATAAAAGAGGCACTAAATATACAATCCAGAAGCGGGTAAACTTAGCACAGCCGTACTTGACATAATTCTGAGCAAAATATTTTTAGAAAGTTTGATCCCAAAATGACTCATTCTAGAAGTACAGATACCAATTAGGAATTTTAAAAACTTCGCTAATAGTAGGATGTGCATCGATTTGACGCATAGCAGTAGCAATTATATCCGTCGATATCTTAAACATCCTTCAAGATTTGTGTATTATTGTTACTGTAATCTATAAACAAACCTCCATACTTATAATAGCCGCATATATTTTTTCTCCCACAACTCCCAAGGTCTTGTAAAAATTTCGGATAGTATTGGAACAATAATAGGCGCTAATATTAGGAACTGCATCTGTTTGAGAACATAGCTGTCATAATTATATCTGTCGACATCCTTGACATACAGTGTGTCCCAAAAAGTTTTATACAAATGGAAAAAAGTTTATTGTACATTTCACAAAAAAAAAATATTGATAAAAAACTTTGCATGACTTGTAGATTCATAATTAAGTACAAAATGTTTAAAACATTGGGTGGAATACAGGGAAAATCAAAATCATGGTTTGGAGTGAGAGTAAAATAAGTTCAAACTGTTGTGGAGAGCAAAATGTTCATTGAAATTGCTATTAAGTAGCAAAAAATTATGCCGACTTCTAGATTTGTGATTTTCCCAGATAAAAATTACAAGATAATTATTAATTAGATTATTGATTGGATAAATAAATAAGACATAATAAATAATTGATAACCTCCTTATCAATTTATCAACAATGAATAATACGCAACTAATAAATTTTATAGGAAACATGTAAAATTACGTAAATACTACGGAACTTCAACGTATCCACCGTCCCTTTCTAAACAAGTGATTGTTCGTTGATTAAATTCGTGTATGACATTTCTAATCACATCCGGAGTTATAGCTTCACATGTTTGTCTAATGAGTCTTTCAAGATGATCAACATCTTGAAATGGCCTCTGAAGGTATACCTTTTATTTTAAGTAGCCCACAAAAAAAAGTCTAGAGGGGTAATGTCCGGCGACCTTGGTGGCCAAGGAAACTCCATGTACCTCCCGATCACTTTACCGTTAAAATTGTGGAGGAGATAATCCCGAATAGTTCTGCTACAGTGACATGGTGCTCCATCCTGTTGGTACCATATTTTTTCTCGTTCATTTAATGGTAGTTTATCAAGAAAGTCAGACAACTGATTATTTAAAAATTGTAGGTATCTTTCTCCATTCATGTTATTTCGAAAAAAAAAATTGTCCAACAATTCTGTCTTTGTAAATGCCATACCATACATTAGTTTTAAATGAATATTGATCTCTGGTTTGGACATGGAAATTGGGGTTAATATTTAATATTAATATCGCTATAATTTTGTACTTAATTATGAATCTACAAGTCATGCAGAGCTTTTTATCAAGAATATTTTTTTTTGTGAAATGTAAAATAAACTTTTTTTCCATTTGTATAAGACTTTTTAGGACACACTTATAAAAATCGCACATATTTTTTCTTCCACAACTCCCAGTGCCCATCACAAATATTGTGAAAGTAACGAAAATAATTGACATAAAAACGTTTCAATTTATTAATATAATATATTTATTATTGTATCTATTACTACTGCTCTTAAAACTGAATTTTAGATTTTCCTCAAACAAAATTATATTCACAGTCATCAGTACTTGGAAAAACAAATAGTTCCGCTACCCTTTCACAAAAATTAACTTCAATATTAAAAAAAATCCACGCGCTACATAAACGCGAAAGAATTTTAAAATCCGTCCAACTGTTTTGAATTTACTATTACTACGTATAAACAAACTGACCGTAAGGTGCGTATGAAGGACAAGGAGGCACCTTCTCTGTCTTAAATCTATCCACGCGTTTTGGAATTCACGTCTGCCATGTAACGTGTAACAAACGCAATAGGCAAATTACATAGCGGCCGGCATGATAGACAAGGTCCTAGCCCATTTTATCCCCACTCTATCGCCCGCTCTTCGTCTGCCTCATTGCCGCTGAGATAGGAGCGTGGGAGTCCTGTTCACGAAAACGATTTTCACCCCAAGTTGATCCGCATTCCATTCACCAATGCACGGTCCACCGTTCTACTAAATCGCTTATAACTTTTTTATTTATTGATCTAGATCCATGAAATTTGGTGTGTATGTCAAGGAAGGTATGCTGCGTGAGATTGTACGTGAGAATTTCTAAAATGTGATTTAGGTTTATATTTATTGCGTGATAAAGGTAAACAAAGAATACATTTTTGTGTTTTGTTCAAACGAATCACACGAAATTCAAGGTAGATTGACTTATTGCATTCTTTTTTGCGCAAGGAATCTTATAAAGGAGAACATTAAAGCATTTTACGTCTTATGCTTTTTTTTTATGGTTTAAGGAACCTTAGAAAGGAGAATATTAAAGCATTCCACACGTTATACAGGGTGCTACTTTTAACACAAACGATATTACTATATCGGAAAGTATACAAGAGATACATAGCCACTTAAATGGGAAAAAATCTACCATAAATTCCAACACTCATCATTTTTAAATCTTTATAAATATTGAAAGATTGATCTACTGCTAAGTCTAAACTACTCTGACGACAACTGTACCATCTTTAACAAATTAAATGCAAATTAAAGTTCCACAAATTTTAGATTATTTATGCAACCGAAACTGCAAGTATTGCGTAATTCAGAATTGTTTGCAAATAATTTTTAATTATTATTTCATTGTGCTGTAGCTTCGATTGCATTGATAATCGAAGATTTGTGGAGTTTAGATTCGCATTTAATTTGCTAAAGATGGTACATCCTACAGCGATAATTCATTCTTCATCATCCCCCCCCCCCCCCCCACTTAATGCAATCAAAGTAGTTTATGAATGGAACTTTGTTTCCGCCTCCCGTCCACGTAAACCACCACCGTCGCAATCCTCACGAGGTGTCCTCTGCCCGTTGCCTCTTGCTTCACCTGTTGTTCGCGCGTCAACTCGCGCGATCGTAGCGCCCTCATCCGCGAGCAATGCCAACCGTCCGCGGCATAAACTCGTATAAAACTTCCGTACGGCAATGCGAAAATGATTTATGAAGGCGGCCCCACGAACAAGAGCGGCAAGCGACGCCAAGGAGTGGAGAGGGGGAGGGGGAAGCGGCGTTCGTGTAGCAGGTTCGGAACTTCCTCAAGTTAGGAAGGATATTAGTAGGGGTAGGTCGGGGTTCAGACGCAATGGGAAAACATGGAAACTTTTAGAAATGAGATATGTCAGGAGGATATGGCCCGGTCTGGTTTGTCGACGGATCGAGGTTTTGGGCCGTGGGGTGAGAGGGTGGGGGGGGATTGCGTCGGTCGACCCTCCCTCAAGACGCGCAACGGACGGATAATGTCTGGGACGACGCGGCGTGATTCTTTCTTTTTTTTTCTTCCGGGGGAAAAAGGGTCGCTCTCCTAATCATAACCGATCGGGTGTGCTTCTTGACCCAGTTACAATTAGTTAACCTGTCTGAGAAGTTATTGTGCGTGGCAGAATTGGCCCATTTCCGGTCCTTGGCGTCTTCTTTTCCTTTCATTCATTCGGAGTTTGCTGGAACATATTAAGACCGCGAGTATTTTCACGTAGTTTCATTCTTCCTTCGTATATTATATCGGTGTGTTCTACAAAATATTAAACAAATTAAAAATTTAACCATTAGAGTTGCAAACCACTTCTTTTTTTAATTTAAAAGAAAGATTTACGGTTTAGTGAGTAGTGACGGTTATTATAATAATAATAATTCACTTTATTGGCTCATAACTAGATACAAATACATATATTAAATGTATTATACAACCAAAAGGACTAAATCACCTAATGGTGTTTTTCCTTCAGCCCTGAGTACAGAATTTTCATAATTTTTGGCCGAAGCGATCATTTCCTTCATATGATACTCTCAATTTAGTCATTCTTCTTTCTAAATCCGATTCTTCTTTAACTCATATTTACTCTTAATTTTATTTTACATAAAATCATCAAAATAAGCCCAATGTTCCTTCACGTTCTATTGTTAGTTACTAACCTACTATTATGAATCCGCTAATTCACAACAACCGATCACTATATTTTTTTATGAGACACACACTTGCTTAACTACGTTACGTTTATTAAAAATAGAGGTTTAATGTGAGATGCAGTTTTACAAGAGATTCGGATTTTATCTTAAGATAAGTAATGGTGGAGAAATCACTTATCTAACGCCATGTATAGTGAAAGTACAATCCGAAAACGCCGCACAACAGAATGATTTTGCTTTTAACTTCTCTCGGAAGGTATATTTACAACATTGAAAAGCCGGGATTGGTAAAGATAGGCTATGTTCGATTGATTCGTGGGTGGTCTTTTATTGTAGTATGGCTATTATAAACAAACAGAAAAATCAGTCAGCATGGTATGATTGGATGTTTAATGTGAGACGTGATTTTACAAAAGATTCGGATTTTATCTAAAGACAAGTAATAATCGAGAAATCACTTATCTAACGCCGTGTACAGCGAAAGTACAACTCGAAAACGCCGGACAACAGAATGATTCTGCTTTTAACTTCTCTCGGAAGGTATATTTACAACATTGAAAAGTCGGAATTGGTAAAGATAAGCTATGTTCGACTGATTCGTGCGTGGTATTTCGTTGTAGTATGGCTGTTATAAACAAAAAGAAAAACCAGTAAGCATGGTATGATTGGATGTTTAATGTGAGACGCGATTTTACAAGAGATTCGGATTTTATCTAAAGACAAGTAATAATCGAGAAATCACTTATCTAACGCCGTGTATAGCGAAAGTACAACCCGAAAACGCCGGACAACAGAATGATTCTGCTTTTAACTTTTCTCGGAAGGTATATTTACAACGTTGAAAAGCCGGGATTGGTATAGATAGGCTATGTTCGACTGATTCGTGAGTGATCTTTCGTTGTAGTATGGCTGTTATAAATAAACAGAAAAACAAATCGGTATGGTATAATTGGATACAGCGGCAAGGCAACACGAAATGTACGTGCCGATTTGGGAAATAGCATGACTGACAGTTTAGGTACAAGAGCAATATAACGATTACATTTCTGGGGGATTCAGAACGTCGGCATTTGATGTAACATGTTTCTAAAATGAATGTAAAGGTTTTCAAATTATAAAGTAGATATTGTGCTTAATAAAGAATGGTGAACGGGAAATTATACAATTGGTGCAATAAACGTAGAAAAATAAACTAAAGATTATAAGCGGAAATTGTAATAAATATTCTTGAATACTAAGGGTAATAATAAATCAATACGGGTGGTTCGTCCGGAAAGGATATATTAAAATTTAACGTACACGGAACAGCTTAAAGAACTCTTGGAACTGCTCGAACAATTCCTGAATCAGCTTAAAGGGTTCTTGAACACCTCAATAGCGTTCACAAGTGATAGCACTACACTATACTTTGACACTATATTAGGTAATGTTATAACAGTACCATAAGTCCCCACAAATCCCTATCCATAATTCTGAAGTTTTGCGCTGGAAACAGGGATTATTTTATTTAAAACTTCAAACATTTCTTCCCCAGATGGGTGGACTAACAGTAGATCCCCTGGATTCGCTTGTTAGTTTTTATATCCAATCTTTATTTACCAAAGATCGTATATATAATGCTATCCATGTAATCCATGAAATTTTAACATGCTGTTACCAAAAATCGAAATGCTGATTCAGATACGTTGTAACCTAGACATGAGGGCATGATTCCTTGAGCAAAGCTTTTGATTGCGTTGATCGCGATATATTGCTCAATAAATTGAAATCTTATAATTTTGATTAGCTTTCTTTAAATTATTTTGGATCATATTTCACAAATCGATATCAGATAGCCGGTGTCCCACAGGCGTCTATGTTGGGGCTCGTACTATTTTTTATGTACATACGTTAACGACTTTTCGCAGAACATGTTTGTACATAAAAGTACACATTATTTGCAGATTATATCACCATATTGGTTAAGTCTGAGTACTATAATGATGCCTTAATTAAATCATGTGTAGCCCACAATCCGAGTGGTTCGCATCGAATCGATTATCCTTAAATGACAGCCAAATCTGCCACAATGGTGTTCTCTATGAGAGATATTTCGAGTATCAATAACTCAGAACTGCCAAATATTTGGGTTTTTCCTTGATCCCAAAATAAAGTGGGAACTTTATGTGAATTATACAACGAATAATATTACAAGTAATTTTGCCAGGATTACGTTTCTTCTCAGAAGCCTATCCTTCGCAGTTTCTACAAAAGTTGTATTTTCTATTATTTCACTTTTTGATGTTGTGGGGACATAGTTCTTCATGGCGTAGGGTCTTTGGGCAAAATTTTGTAGTTATAAAGACAAATTTTACAATGTTCTCTCTTCTTGCATCAAAAATTTAGATTCGAATACATTCAAACATAAATTAAAAACAAAAATCTGATTGAACAGTTCTTTTAAACCGAAAAAGAATATTTAGACTTCTTTAAATCATTACACGCCGATTTTGTTTTAAGAAAGTATATTTTTTACAATCATGTAACTTAAGAGATAGGTATAAGAACACCTATAGTTTTTCAATAGAGGAGTGTATAATCTTTAATTCTACATCACATGGTGTAAGAATATAGAGCGCGTGCCGTTTCAAAAAAAATAAAATACTTTTAGTAGTAAGAACTTACGCCAAATGAAACATAGATTGTGGGACGCCCTGTATAATTTTGTGTATCTTTTATTCCTTGATTAAATAATAGAGGACCCATGTCTCGCACAATCAACATAAAAATTATCTACCTTTTACTGTATAACCATGCCTTCAATGCATCATATTTTTTTTGTGCTTTTTTTCATAAAAGTCAAAATAGCTCTAAAACGGTAACCGATAAGAGTAAGAAGAGGTTTTATAAAATTGGCCTTGAAATTGTAGAAGAATCTAAAAATACAAAAATAGATATAGGTTGTATATATTTATGATATCAAAGTTAGCCATGACTTTCGATGTAGCCGGAAAATGGATCATAGCTAATTATGCTTAACCCCAAACTTTCAAAATCGAGATATCATTGCAAATTCAAGAAGTTTTAATGGATGGGTTCTATGAATCACTCTGTATATATATACATAAAAATAGAGCACACACTTCCAATGGTATACGGCACTGATGCCTTAACAATTCGTCCATTTTACAATAATCAACCTATTTCGCACGTAAATCGAGTGTGTTTACGCCTATAGAAAAAGCGGTGACTGTCTGTGATTGTTACGTATTCACCGGCCGACCAACCGGCAAGCGGAAGATGTGGAAAACGTGTGGGAAATTAACAAGTGCATTGTGGCGGTTGCGGCGGGCTGCCCTAGATAGCGCTGGCGTCGGAACCCCTGGGACGAAACAAAATATACAGCAATTCTCAACTGTCCTTAATTAATCAAATATACATTGCCCCGCGTCGCTTAGCCCAGGAGCGGCTTGTAATCGGGCGGTAATTGTTGAAGGGTAACGTTGCATTAACTTGCATAGATTGGAATTTAATAAATATAGTTAGTTTAATTTAAGTCATTTTATTAATTCTTTGAAGTTCGATCAACAATATCTAAAGCAAATGATATAAGCCAATATAACTTCTTCAATTACTATTGCATACAACATAGCATAGTTTGTACTACTAAAAAAAATTGTGAATGCGTTGTAAGCAGCGAGAGGCTACTACTAGTAGGATACTAGTTACTTTGGACGTTTACGTTTGACATTCACTATTACTTTTACTTAATTTCGTTACATGCAAAACAAAATAATAAGAGTAAAGCTTTATTTCACAGCAAGTTTAAAATGACACCGTTGTCTTTCAAGGCAATAAGCAAAACGATCTTAAAAAGAATTAATTCAGATCATAAATTGTGATCAAATAAGAGCACAAACAGCGTATTCATTTTGAAAACTTCCTGTGAAATAAAGGTTTACCTTAGTTATGTTATTTTATATGTCTTAATTATGAAATTAAGTAAAAAAAAATATTAATGGTGAAATGTCAAACGTCAAATAACTAGTATAATTGGTTGCCTACGTACCAGTCACCAATGCGTTGACCTGTTTTTTAGAACTACACCTAGGAAAATGATATGTGAATGAAAAACAAGAAACGGTATAGGAGTGTAAAATGTTAAATCGAAAATTCGTGTAGTATCAAAGGCACCCGAATAATAAATAAATACACTTGCAGCATTTAAGCCCGTATCAAGACTGTTAATTATATTACCCAAAAAAAAAACCAACACTCTTATTAGGCAGATAAGCATGCTGGTAAGTAGACAAAAGATTATATTTAAAAAAAAAAAAGATGAAAGTTGTGCAACAACAATTATTTCAATAACTTTGGTGCGACGTACACCCCTTTGATGAAGGAGATGTACTTACGACTTGTTCAAAAAAGAACAAAAACGCACGCAGAGTCCGGCTGCTCATAATCCGCGGCTGGGGGGTTCGTTAGTTGATATTATAAACGTGAGGCGCCAGCTGTGACTAACAGCAGGGTGTCAGGTAAGCAGGAGATTGACAAACAACAACTGTTAGCATTAAATGTAAATTTAATAAATTTAGAAAATGGTGTATATATAAAAGTGTATAAAAATTTATATTATAACAGTAAATATAATGAAAATGGAAATATTGCATTCAGCGACAACAGACAACAAGTAGGTAATGTAAATTTAGGGTAATTGAAGCATAGGATAAATGACCTCCAATGCTTGTATGAATCGTGACAAACGTAAACAAATGCATAAGCCTAAACCATGAAATGACATAAAAGTCAGGTTATGAACGGCTGCAATACAATTGCAGGCCTAATAATTATTAAAAAGTTATATAATGCAACAAAAGAATATGAAATATGAATATGTAAGTTGAAAGTTCCAACAGTAATTTAAATTCCTAATAATAATAACATTTGTTTCAGTTACCATAAACAGCTGTTACCGGTTTACAATGTAATTAGTCAAAATAAGGAAAATAAAAAATTGAGTTGATTTAAATAAATCGAAGGCATAAAATATTTAAAGTGGAACTAGTTACATTACGAAGCAAAAATATAAATAGGCGCACCATAAACAGTGTATTCACACTTACAGGTAGGATCGGAGATAATGAGTCAAGCAATCTTCAATTGTAACTACTTCTAGTGGAATTGAAATAAGGTTTCTAGTTGTCGATGATGGATGGTTGCACACAACATGCATTACGATTATGGGACTAGACTGGACAGCACATGACGAAGACAAAGGCTTACAACATCCTTGCTTCTTCGACAGTGTCGATTTAAGGAATTATATTCTAGGTGTTATGGAATATAATATGCTATCACATTTCTTGATACATCCCGTATCACTGTGGATCACATACACCTGTGATTTAACGTAGATGGAATTTCTAGCCTCGATGAAGTATAAATCGTACAGATCTTATAAATCTTACAGCCTTTACAGCTTTTACAGCCTTTACAGCCCTTACAGCCTAAAATGAAAATGACAATCACCATGTGCTCAATTGTAAAATTGTGAAAAGACCACAATCAATGAAAAATACATTGCTTAAGGCACAAAATAAATAATAAAATTAGATAAGCAACATTCTCAAATTGGAAAAATCTTGATACTTACTCAGATGTTATAAGCTTATATTTCACACATGTAACAAAGACAGAAAGACAAAAAGGCCAGAACTGATATGTCTGCCTTCCACTTCTTTTGAGAAGTTAAAAAAAGGTTTAATGTTAAGGTTATACCAGCTAAAATTTATTTAAATGTAAAATGAAGTCTAAAATTGAAAAGCGCACATGAATAATTGTCATTGACATTCAAAAATGGAAAAAAGAAGTGTTTGTAAAATATCAATAAAATTTATTAATAAACTGATTTGACTGTTTTTGATGATTTGCTGTAATTTGTTGGACGTATTACACCTCGTCCAAACGTCATGTAGGTTACATTGGAAATACTTGAAAAGTAAACTAATCAGCTCTATAACTGTCAAAGAAAATTTTATCCTTTCTTATATTAAGGTTTAACCCACCGCTACTTTGAGTGTACTCGGAAATTGTCGAACACGAAAAGAGAAGTTAATAAGACACATAGTTAACACGTCACATGCACACAGAACTTAATTCGTTCAATAAATTATTTGAAGTTACGTCAAAACCACATGATTCAGTAGATTTTAATTTACTTATTGTATCGAAAACATCAAAACGTGTCACAGCGGAAAGAAAGAAAGAAAGAGCTACTGTTTACAGGAATATTTTGTTTAAAAACTACAAGATCTACTGGTTTACTATTAGGAGTTAGATTTTTAAATGAAGTAAAGGCAAGATTGAATTTATTTGCTACATCTTTACATTATAGTAGTGTCTCACCATTTATTGTCATTTCAATCTCACTGTTGTGTTTCCTTATAATTCTGATATTAATCGCCACACATAGTTTTACTTTTATTTGAAGAATTATTAATTAATGTATCATTAAATGTTTTCTTTTTGCTATAAACATGTGTTGGTATTGTTTGTTTATGTAAAGAGCATCATACAAATTACTTTATGCGTGACACTCGTAACTGTCTGTCACACAATTAAATGAAGCAGAAGAAAAATATAATAACAGCTAAATGTGTATTCTAATATAAATAGATTTAGCTACTGTAGGCACACGTATAAAAGTTTTTTGTCCGTAAACTTTGCTGTCTTTTATATAGAAAATTCTAAAGAAATAATAAATGTATATACCTGCCATATAGCTAGCAATTTATTTATTTTGCGTTCCATTTCCCGAGCTTCCAACAACCACGCGCGTTTTCGCATTTACCATACACATTAGGGTCTTTATACTCCTTCCGATATCTCGAAAATTAAAATAATAAAAAAAAAAACTAGGTTAACCAAATCTTCTTTCCTGCCCCCCCTTCCCTTTTTCCAAGCTATCACTGCTTTCTTCCAGTGACGTACGTTCGACCTAACTAACGGGATATTATTATTAGCCGCGATTAAAGTGCGAATCCTAGGACGCCCAGTCACGCACACGGTAAACCGTCCGTATAACTGATTGACTTCTCAAAGTGCTACACGCTATCAGAACCTTGCAAGTACACATCACACACATCAGGTACCATTTAGAAAGCAGCGAGGTAGGCGAAAGCGGATGTTAACACCTAGTGACGTGCGATGCACGATAATTATAACGAGCGCTTACCTATACAGGTTTTCCACGAACTGGCTGTTAGAAGTTTTCCAGCTTAATGAAATTCCTCAGTTTTAAAAAATTGGGTTGCAACAATTTGGCACTTACTTTCTTCTAGAAATATTTCACCTTTTTTGGCACTTCTGGTTAACCGGAATCGCCACGAACTTGTTATTTTAAATGAACACCATATATATTATTATATTATTGAATTTACCATAAAATTCTATGACGATTACCATTAGGGTATTTTATACCTATCTTCAACTGTTCTAAGATATTACGATTTTTGTAAAATTTTGACATTTACATTGTTGTGATGTAATTAATTAATTCTCACTTTTGATTAAGTGTCAGAAATCTCCGACTTTGAAATCAACAAGTACTAACATTGTTTACCAAAACGTGGTAAAAAACAAATCAGTGACATTATACAGGGTGTTAATAATTAGTGACATATCCAAGAATTTTGAATGTTGCAAAACTTAATTTTTTCAAAATAGAGCACCCTGTACATTTTTCTATTTTTTGAATGTACAATTTAAATTCTATACGCGATTTGCTGTAGCATTCTCTATACCCATCTTCAGTAGTTTCTTTTTAAAATTACTCGTTTGTTTATTACCGCTTTCAAATGGCCGAATAATTTTCTAATCTGGTGGGCCATGACATAACATCACAACAATTTATTATTATTAGTAAGTATTATTGTTATAATCATTGTTTGTTACACGTCGCGTGTTCAGATCGATGAATATTATTGTGGAACTTATGAATTAGATAATGAAAAATATTGGAGGAGCTTATTTTAAACCTAGATACTATAAAATATTTTTAGATTCACTGAGAATGCAGGATGAACTTATAAATTAATATTAATAACATTCAAAATTTTTGGATATGTCACTAATTTTTAAACACCCTGTATAATGTCACTGATTTTTTTTTCCACGTTTTGGTAAAACAATGTTAGTACTTGTTGATTTCAAAGTCGGAGATTTTTGACACTTAAATCAAGTGAGAATAATCAATTACATACAACAATGTAAATGTCAAAATTTTTAACAAAATCGTAATATCTTAGAAACAGTTGAAGATAGTATAAAGAATACCCTTAATGGTAATCGTTCATAGAATTTTATGGTAAATTCAAAAATATAATAATATATAGGGTGTTCCATTTAAATAACAAAGTTCGTGGCGACTTCCGGTAACCGGAAGTGCAAAAAAGGTGAAAAATATTTTAGAAAAGCAAGTAAGTGCTAAATTGTTGCAAACCCCAATTTTTTAAAACTGAGGAATTTCGTTAAGCCGGAAAACTTCTAACCAGCCAGTTCCGTGGAAAACCCTGTATAGGTAGATAGATAGAGTGATTGACAATTGAACGTGTTTAAGTCGTCTAAAAAGTTTTGGACTGGTTAGTTATACAGTCCTACATAAAGTTCGCGTCATATCGGAATATTTTTTCTATTATTCATTACGGGTGGAGTTTTACTTTGCGATATTTTTGTACAACGTCTGATGACATGCACACGAGCAATCACATTACTCTTTTTAGTTGTTCGATTTCACATTTTTTTCCATAAATTGCTAAATATCGTTTTTTTTTTAATTATTTTTTTTATTATAAACCCCTATAGTAGATATAAAAAAAAATACAGTGTGTTCACACTTCTAATCTATGAAAGATAAATTAACACAATTTTTTAATAAATAACTAAACACGACTAAACATACTTATTAAAGCAATTTATATTAAAATTATTTAAACTGATTTATATTCACAGTTGGCTTTTGACACTTGACTTTCGCGCTGCAACATTCAGATACAAACTGCCACGTCCCCATTCGCGGGCGTGTGTTTATGTTTGCCGCGCTGGATTTCGGAGAAATCTACCTATCCTGTTTCTTGAATGTTCCAGTGGATTCGCGCTAGAAATTTCCATCGCGAATTGACGTACGTGCACGACCTCTATTAGCAGTCTCGTGACTTAAGAGGTGGCGCTATCTGTCGGCACAGCGGAAAATCCAAACTTCAAATTTAAAAATAAGCATGCGCGCGCGCGCTGCAATATTTATATCGTCAGGAACACCTTAGTAGTGATCGCCATAGAATTTTATGCTAAAATGTAGGGTGTTAAATTAACAGTTCATGACTACTTCCGGTTGACCAGGAAGTGTAACAGATTAGAAAATATTTTGGAAGAAAGTAACTACGTAATTAATTCACATCAGGGGAAAACTTTGCATAAACAATTTCTGAAAAACTGGGAAAAAAAATATTAAAAAATAATAATCTTCAACGATTGCATTCAAACGAGCATCATCAGATACATAAAAATTTTGAAGCTATTTGAGAACTCCATAATATTGTTTATAAAGAATATAAACAACACAGGTCCCGAAATGGATCCCTGCGGGACACCTACAGACGCTGGGAGTTTTAATTTAACCAATTTAAAAGTCTTACTAGAATTCGAGCGGTGAGTGAATAAAAGGACATCTAAAGTGTTTCATTAGAATAGTTCAAAAATGGGGGACTAAAAAGAAAAAAATACATATTTTGCTAGAATGTTGAAAAAGACAAGCGACACTGATCTATGACATTTTCCAAAAAAATAAAAATAAAATGAGATATTTTACAATTGGAAAAAGTCAAAAAAAAAAAAACAGTTAAATGATATTTAATTCGTAATTCAAACATGAACAAATGGCAAAATCAAAAATCACCTGTAGTGATGTCAAACTATTATCTGATTGGTTTACGTGATCCGCGTCCACACGCAAACTGTGTGTTGGAACAGGCCTAATGTTCCGTGCAGTAGTGTTACAATTAAAGGTATTGCGTGACACAATAGCTTAGCTTAAATTAATGGCACTGTCCAAAAAGCTGCGCAAAATGTTTATGATTTTACTATAAGTAGACGTCTATAAATTGTGCACAGTTAAGTTGGCAAATTGAGCCTATTGGTGGTAATGTGGTTGAGAATGACAGTGCAATAAATATTATTAGCTTAATGCTTAATATGCACCCAAATTAGAGCTTTGTTGCGTTATCTCCTAAAAGTACATGATACATCGTATATTTTCTTTCTTTCATATTCTTTTTGCTGCATAGTGTAGTGATAGTAGTAATTAAATAGATAAAATTGGCCTTCTAAGAATAACAGAATGGCAATAAACCAGAAAATATATTCAATTTTAATTGCAACTCTAACCACATATTTATTAACAACCTAATTCATTAATTATTCATTAATGAACGGCTTAATATACTAAAATAACCCTCGCAAATTAAACAAAAGTACTAACAGACATCATACAATAGAAACACAAGCTATTTTAGTCGAATTTTAATTACCCAAAACTCGGGAAAACTATTATACGTGTCGCATAAATATGTCTAAAATTCGTGTCTTCTAAACTTGGCAGTTTCGAAAACTATTATCGTTTCGAATTCACATGCGAAGGAGTCGGGTTGAATTCGTGTTATGTCGCGATTTTGTCAATTCCAGAAATGATTTATTCCGGTCCCTGCTGGGGTGCTATAGCGAAAGCTCCGGTAACAGTTTCCTATATATATATATATATATCTGTGTGTGTGTGTCTGTATTGAATTTCCTAAAAATAGGAAATTCTCAAAGAGATACGGCTGGAGTTTCCGCGAGTTACGTGCGAAAAAATCGGTGGAAAGGTATGAAAATGAAGTCAGTTTCGAACTTGTTAAGTTGTTGTTCGTATCTTATTTTATTTTAAGTTATGGTTTGATTGATATATTGCGAAAGTTCGCGTTTAACAGCTGTAAGTATGAATAATGAAATTTACAAATTGCAATATGTTAGAAAGAATTTTATTTAACTTAATATTTACGTATACACAGAGATTCAAAATGATTGTCAATTCCCCTCCTATAGATAGTAACAGGATGTAGGTATATGCCCGCGTGTTTGTAATGAAGGTTTGAACTAAGTCAATGTTGGAACATAAGAAAGTAAACGGATCTGTCTTAAATAAGGAAAACGTAACCTATATTTGAACTCGCATTATATAAACGACTATGGATTGGTGTTTCTGCTTGTAAAAATGAAATGTTATTAATTTAACCTTACTAAATTATGATTTTACAATTCAGTACTAACTGGTGTTTAACTAAATTTATTTATTACTTTAAATTATAACATACAATTAGTATAATTATTAAGTGACAAAAATGCATCTCTCAGTTCTTCTATGGTATGCATGCCGTTTCTATAGATCCTATTTTTTAGATAGCCGAACATGAAGTGATCTAATGGGGTTAGATCAGGCGATCTTGGTGGCCATTTTTGTGCTCTAACGAACCTGTCAGCAAAAAACTGTTGAAGATATTGGCAGGTTTGTCGAGCAGTATGTGCTGGAGCATTATCGTGCTGAAAATAACCTGCTTCAACCTCAGTTTCTTGTAACTCTGCAATAAACAATTCCAACATCTGTTGGTAACGTTGGGCTGTTACAGTTTCCTCGAAGAAAATTGGCCCTATTATTCGTTGCCTGGGACATAGCTAACCAAACTCCAACTTTTACGGGATGCAATTGCGTTTCTCGAAATTCGTGTGGATTTTCTGCAGACCAGATACAATAGTTTTGTAATTAAATTGATATAGTCTGTTAGATAAAACCAGGCTTCATCCGAGAAAAATGATTTGTTTAGCAAGTTATCGTCCCTTAAATTGTTATTAAACCAATGACAATATTCCAATCGCCTATCGTGATCTAATGGTAATAATTCCTGTACTGTAGAAACTTTATAGGGATGAAAATGTAACTTTCTTTTGACAGCTCATTGTGCTGAAGTGTATGATAAGCCTATAAAATTATAAAATGTAATAAACTATTTCCCTTAATGTTAATATTGATTTTTACCTGTTGTTGAGCTATTACCACAGATAAATTCCTTATTTTCTTACAGTATTCAGAAATACTTATTGTTTGATATTAGATGTAAATATAAATGATTTGAAAAAAATTATAAGATAAATAATCGAAAGATACTACAACACGCACGCCAATGTCGCTAAATGTCAAGAAAATTCATTTAATGTATGAAATTTGTATGTAGCTAACTTCGCTCATTAAATTGGTAATAAGTATCGATAATTTTTTCCGGAAAACTTTTTCTTACGACAATCATTTTGAATCACATGGTACATTGTTATCCACGGATGGAGTTGGCAAAAGTTGAAAGAGACAAAACATTTTTGAATTAGAATTTAATATTTGGGAAAGAGTTCCGCCGTCTTGTTGCCAAAAAAGATTTTTATGTAGTTTCATTACTAAAGTATTACAAACTTGTTTAACAAATAATGTTCTCAAGGAAATCTTGCAATACGATAAAAGTTTAATTGAGTATCTAGTATATACCCCCTCTTGTATTTGGCATATGAATAAAAGTTTGATGCATGATGTAAAAGTCTGCAGCTAGTGCAGAGATGGAATCCTAAAAAGCGTGTTTACATTTTCAACTGACAACTGACATAGAGTGAACCCAAAATGAGAAGTACATATGTCGTCATCGTAATGTCGACGTAGAATAGAGGAACTAAAGTCATTAGTGGTTGGGGTGATTTGTTTTATGATAGAAATTACTTTAAATACTTCTGTCAAAGTGACAGGAACACCCTAAAGCTAGTATAATAGATCTTCCGACGATTCCAGCGCTCAAAAAGGATATGACGACATATGACTTCTCATTTTGTTACTTCCATTTGGTTCGATAACATTCACATCATCATAGAATAACTTGACTAGAATGGTAACTCTCATACGCCAACTCGGACTGCGTTTAGTGACGCCAACTGACTATTCTTGGTACTAAAAATTTATTGGCGGGTAATTTAAATATTTACTATCAATTGCTTTTTGATATTTATGATTTGAAATAGAACAAAAACACATGATTTTGTACAATATCTTTATTAATTGTGCAAAAATACAATAAATTAAATGTACATGGTACTATTTCCTATAACAATAGTATATAAATACATAAACTATTATTTTAAATCAAAAATTAATGAAAAGCAAAAAAGGAAAAACAACATATGCATTGAATATTGCATTTTTAGAGACAAATGTGAAAATTGAAACAATAAAATTCTAGAAATAGGTCGATGAAATATGTGAATTCATAAACATAAGTCGGAATATCATTATGAATAACCACAATCTTTTATTAGAAAAGAATTAATTAATTTTAACCAGGTAAAACGATATATACATAAAATAAGTTTATAGACTGGTGACATAAACTTAAATCGTTAATCTAAAACTCGGGAACACTATCTAATCC
Source organism: Protaetia brevitarsis (assembly GCA_004143645.1). Lineage (NCBI taxonomy): Eukaryota > Metazoa > Arthropoda > Insecta > Coleoptera > Scarabaeidae > Protaetia > Protaetia brevitarsis. Next base: position 311,206 of record RXPK01000104.1, read on the forward strand.
TCCTTATTCTCTATTCCAAATTACTTTAATCGTTCTACAACAAAAGCTATCAATGTATTTATAAATCCATTCAATCTTTGAATCAATAAAAGAATAAGGATACTGTTAAGCATTTGAAGAGAAAAATCACAAAGTTCATTGAAAGCTTACTGTCCTGAATTATTTTTTTTGATTTATTGTAACCAATAAGCCATATTTCTCATATATAAATAAATACAATACCAGTCAAACGAGTCTTACACAAATGCTCCTATGTAAAATCATTAACATAATATATTTGTCGCAAAATAAAACCACAGATAAATATTCTAAAAAACCAAATAGTATGTAGAGTATAAACATGAAATGTAACAAGTATCATTTCAAGTAAATTTTCAATTTGTTTTAAAAAAAATTAAAAAACAAAACATGACTGAAAACCTGATAAGTGCAAATAAATCGGTTAGTTTTAACTCGATCGTATACTAGACAAGTGATTTCCGAATTAAGATTTATTTTTCACATTCATTTTGATTAAATGATTTTCCTTGCAGGGAGTTTTCTATACAAATTAAAAGATTATTGCGAGTTAAAAGTTAGGTTACCTGATATTTGAAATTATATTACTAATTTAGCATTAAAGAATATATTTCTAGTAATATTTGTTAAAATTAGTTAAGAGCTTTTCCATTAACATAATAAATTTAATTTATAGTTTCCTTCCCCTATAATCGTCTAGAGGAAACTCACTAAATAATAAATTTTTAATTTTTTCCCCAAAAACATTTTTCTTATCTAAATCGGTTGTGGTTATTTTGTTTGCATTTATTTACTAAAATTTTTGATTCGTTGTCATTAAATCACTTCCAGATTTGGTTTTGATTTCTTGGGTTCTCGCTCTATGCCCTCGATTATGCCCCAAGCCCCAATCCATTGATCATAATGGGTTTCACTATGACTTAGTCTTCCTTTCGAAGGAGTTAATTGACATTGTCATGCTGCATTAACTAAAAACACTGTATTTACCTAAAATAATATCTTTGATTAAGGTGGTATATCTTAGAATGTTTACTTTTAACTTACGTGTACATTTTTATGATGTAAGGTGAGATGGGGAACATTTCTTGATATTTATCGATGGATCTGATGCACCTAATAAACATAAATTTATATTACCATTATAGCCGATTATAGCTTAATTAGATTTAATAAATCACTTTTTCATTTATGTACTAATCAAAATTGATTGTAAATATTAATAACTTACATAATAAATGCGGGAGCAAATTTTTCTTGCTGCAGATTGCAATGCAATGTCTCCAGAAGAATTCTCTACAAAGTGTACCTGGCTTATGCATAACCCTAAATAAATCTTAATTATACACGTCTGCTTACTGCAAATCGTTCGATCAATACATTACCTGGCATATTAAATATTATAACATCCATTTCACACTTACAAAACGTTCGAAATAACCAAAAAACATGCATAAAACCGCGATGTGAAACGACGCCAACAAATTTTGTAAAAATGGCGTCAATAAGCAAAAAACGAGTGATCGCAGCGCCACGCAGCGCGATTGTCGAGAATAGTGAATGAGCGAGATAGACGACATTAGTACAAATCACCGCTTGTAGGGTGCGACTAAATAATGTTCATTGAATTATAATGGAAGTCCCACCCCTCTGCACATAATGATGAGATATTGTCGGGTGCAGTGTCGAAAGGTTGGAGGTCATTTCACTTAACGTAATGCATACCTTAAAATTTTCATATTGTACTGTTTAAATAAATTAATTAATCTGGGAGATAAGTTAGGGATATATTGTACTTTTCGGTATAAAATTGGGGAATTACTGGGAGGGGAGAGGTTAGACGCGGCAGAGTTGGTGACAATGTATCTTTAGGGTCATGACTCAGAATACGGTTGATAATACTATGGGGGTAACAGTTCTTTCTCAAAATCATATGTAAAGTGTTAAGACTGTTGTTTTGAAAGGATGGGTGGCATATATTTACAACACGATGTTTCATAGCTTTAATTAAATTAATTTTGTAATTCAAATTAATTTATTTAAACAGTACAATATGAAAATTGTTACTTACCCCACTAAGAAAATTAACTCTTTCTTCTCCAGATTGAAGGATAAGACGAACTATTTTGATAAAAGAGATGTTATTTATTGTATGCAATGTAAGGGTTGTAATGGAAAATACATTGGGCAGACATCACAAGAACTTAAAACTTGTATAATTGCACATAAAAGCAATGTTAGACATCATCTTAACAATACTGCACTCAGTATCCATACTAATGACACTGGCCATTTGTTTGATTTTGATAATGTAAAGTTTTAAGTGTTGAAAACAATACATTTAAACGTAATTTCTTAGAGATGTGTTATATTAATAAAACTCCTGATTCTATTAATTTCAAAAAAGATATTGATAATTTAAGTAATATTTATATAGACCTAATTTTTTCATTAATTATCATATATTTTTTCAATTTTCAATAAAATAAAATTTGATTTTCAATCAAATTTTACGTTTGTCATTCATCTGATTTTGTCTTTTTACATTTATATCAGCTTTGAATTTTCAAAACAATCATATGTACTTTTTTATTATGTTACTTCTTTTTGTTACGATAAGAATTTTACGCTATACGTCCAGTCTATATATATTTTTGTGTGCTTGTTCATCTTATTGTTCTTTGTAGTGCCCTGAAGAAGCTGAGAAAATTCAGCGAAAATTTGGTAATAAATTAAGAAATTGAATTATGGGTATTTGATCTTTAACCCCACCTTTTTTGGAGTAATTTGGCCTTAAATTTTATTAGTTTAAAGTTACGTTGTACTCGTTACTTCTTCTACTTACAAATTATTGTTAAACTTTCAGATACAAGTTACCACCAAAGTTTACTACTAGAATAAAATACAACCAACATATATTGTAATAATTTAGTGCCAATTATTATAATAATATCAATGCAATTTCAATAATAAGAGAAGCTGTTCAAATCTATTTGAAAATAACTTACTAAACTCTTCAATTTATTAGTGACATGAAAATAATGTTTTTTTGTTACATAAGCACTGAAGTTACAACTACAAAATGCAACAAATTAATAAATTATCAAAAAATTACAAATCAATTTACTCATTTAAATTATTATTACCTCAATTCCTCACCGGCGTGGTAAAAAAAATAGTTAATTTAATTATTGAAAAGAAAAATTAATCCCTTCTGCTCTCCGCGTCTCCCAAAGTCATCAAGACAATCTAAATACCCCTAAATACGACAAAATTTGCACGCTCGAGAGCGCGCGACTCCGATCCAAACTGACGTACGATACTCCCTTTACACAACATATTAAGAAACATTTACAGAAGCAGGTTGTAGCTGCTAACGTAAAGAAGCAGTTTTATAAATCACTACATTTTATACACTGCTTTACTGCTATGAATATCCATGTATGTTTCACAACATTCGCGCTTGTTTACTATATCAGGAGACTGCTACAAAAAGTAACATTTTCTTTTGATATCGAATAGCAGTATGCTTCGTAGTAACTCATCACTACTTATTTGTAATATAATTGAGAATGTAGCAATATTTGCTCTATTACAATAGATATTAAAGTCGTGGAAAAGTTCGTTACTCAAAGTGCAGGTAGTCCTTAGTTGTTTATTTTCTCGCTGGGCGATTTACCCTACTTTTCCTGAAATGAAATTAACAACTAACGGGTTTTATCAAAATAGGCTGATCATTCAGAAATCTTGCATACCTGACCTAAAACGAAAACATAAAAAATCATTTTTTAAAGAAAATCGAAAGCAAACGAGGAATCAGCGTGAGGCGAAATGGGAATATTAAACTCCAATTAAAATCCCTTTTTGTCTGTCAACTCTGTCGATGGACACGCGGTATAATGTCATCCCCTTTGCGTGCAACTGCGTCCTCAATCCGTCTGAAACTTCCCCGAAAACCCTAAAGTATACAGTAAGTAAGTAGACCAGCGCAATTTTCGCGCAACGTTTCTGACGGCAGTGGGCTCAATTAATGCACGCGAAAATCCCACGTGGCAGAACGATGCAGACGCAACGTTACTTACCTACTAGTCATCGCGGACGTTAATCGGTCACGGAGACGCTACTTTGCAGCACCGCGTCGCTCCGGCATTCGTTTAAAGCTTTAAGCGTGTTCGTGGTTGCGTGTTGGAAGTAGGCAGGCGTCGAACGTCGACCAAGCGCCCCCGAAAAAGAGCAACGTTCGCGGATTACCTCGTCGTGGCTGATACAACCCCCCCGATTTAGTCCGCTAATAAACACCGATAAAAGCGGTGAGATACCTACACATATAAAGGCAAAATTTTGCAGAAGTTCACGTAGGAAAAAACCGGTAAAAACAGTTCTATTATAGACCTGTGTTGCTATGTGTAAATGTTTGGTGAGAAGTGAGAGATATGCTGCTCGGTTGGGCCAACATATGTAGACAGCTAATATACCTGATTGATACACCAGGTGAGTTTTAATAATAAGAGTGTCGTGGCAGTTTGAGAAAACATCTTCAAAGATTTGTTGACATCTTGTTGTTTACCAGAACAATTTTATAAAATAAGTTAATTTTGAAGACAGTTTTGCTTGAAGAGCATGTTTTATCAATTTTGGAGGAAAAATACCTCTCAGGAAAAAGTCAAAAGCCCATTATTGTTAGAACATGGAAAACATCTTCAAAGATTTGTTGACATCTTGTTGTTTACCAGAACAATTTTATAAAATAAGTTAATTTTGAAGACAGTTTTGCTTGAGGAGCATGTTTTATCAATTTTGGAGGAAAAATACCTCTCAGGAAAAAGTCAAAAGCCCATTATTGTTAGAACATCGAAAACATCTTCAAAGATTTGTTGACATCTTGTTGTTCACCAGAACAATTTTATAAAATAAGTTAATTTTCAAGAGCGTTTTGCTTGAGGAGCATGTTTTATCAATTTTGGAAGAAAAATACCTCTCAGGAAAAAGTCAAAAGCCCATTATTGTTAGAACATCGAAAACATCTTCAAAGATTTGTTGACATCTTGTTGTTTACCAGAACAATTTTATAAAATAAGTTAATTTTGAAGACAGTTTTGCTTGAGGAACATTTTATCAATTTTGGAAGAAAAATATCTCTGAGGAAAAAGTCAAAAATTCATTATTGTTAGAACATCGAAAACATCTTCAAAGATTTGTTGACATCTTGTTGTTCACTAGAACAATTTTATGAAATAAGTTAATTTTCAAGAGCGTTTTGCTTGAGGAGCATGTTTTATCAATTTTGGAAGAAAAATACCTCTCAGGAAAAAGTCAAAAATTCATTATTGTTAGAACATCGAAAACATCTTCAAAGACTTGTTGACATTTTGTTGTTCACAAGAACAATTTTATAAAGTTAATTTTGAATAAAAAGACAATTTTGCTTGTGGAGCATGTTTTATCAATCATTTTGGAGGCAAGATACCTCTCAGAAAAAAAACCTATTGTTGAAACATAATTTTGTTTTAATTAAATAATATAATTCATGAGAAAGAAAAATATGGTTGAAGATTACAAATTCAGTTTTGACCGAGTATATGCACAAGTATGAAAGTATCTTCTTGCAAAAAAAATCAGCATTTTCTCTTCAAGTGCTGTTCATTCGATCAATTTTATAAAAAAGCTAGTTTTGATGAAAAAGAAAAGATTTTTTCGCATACCTATTAGATTAGGATTGGAATGGGCTACGGACCTGTAAACAAGAATGGCGTCCGATGATCCGTCTTGAAAGGTTAAACGATCTAATTTTAGTCCACTAAACAAGCATAGCCAAATATCTTCATATCATGGTAGTAAGATAAGAGCTTGTTCCATAGAAATAGAACTTAATACAATTGGAAACAACTGCACAGTCAGCAAGCTCCCGACATTACTGATTTTACTATTTAAAGCTGATATTATTAGACTATAAACATTCTTTTACAAAAGATAATAAAAATAATAAAAGATCTTAAACAAAGGGACTTTCATCAATTGCTCATGGGGTAGATAATACCCAAGCAATTAGTTGCTTATTAGGCATTTCCACAGAGCTAAATCTCCCTCCTAATCATGATTACGGTCCTGGAATAAATAAAACCGGTAACCGTTAACAAACACAATATTATTTTCCTTTTGGTTTAGTGGAATTTTGGGTTATAATAAAACTCAGTAAATTTTGTAAGACACTTCCACTTTATTGTAAATCTTTTTCAATGTTTTCTGCTTTAATGGATAAATATTCAAATGTAATTAAATAATGTTCTTTTCTTTTAGATTTATTAATATCTATAATAACTACATGTTCCGGCCAAAACTGGCAATCTTCAGCCCCTCATAAAGTCAATGTAAAAGACAAATTAAAATGTGTCATTGATTAAAAATTTTAATTACTAATTTTTTTCTTAATTATTATTTTTTTTTGTTATTTAAATATTGTAATTACATATAACATATACATTACCTTAATTTCAAACAATTAAGCAAGCAAAAATGTTTTTTTTTTATTTTTTAATGTAATTATGATAACAAACATTTAAAAAAAAAGTTTTAAAATACGTGTATATGAGATATAATAAACAAACAATGATGATTTATGTTTTAAAATCTATTGGGGGATATTACAAACGAGCTAAGGTAAAATTTTTGTTTAGTTGTTTTTTATTCTAAGTATATTAAAGAAATTACATGTACGTTAAAAAAAAAAAACAGTAATTGAAAAAGATTATTATAAAGTCGAAATGTTTTACGAAATCTATTATAACCCAAAACTAAGCTAAACCAAGATGAAACCAATTAAGAGAATGGCTACAAGAAAAATAAACCAAAAATTAAAGACAATATTTAACAAAATTTGAAGGCATAAGTACTTTTTTTTTTTTTTTTTTATTTTAATTTGGCATCTCGGGATCATAGCCCATGTGCCTCAATAAGGCTTAGTCATTACATTAGACGGGCAAGATATACCTAGTATAGACAATAACGGTATTAATTATATTAAAGATTAAGTTTACGACTAGGGTAAAGTAACTAATTAGGAAAACAGACGTGGACACACATTTCACATCCCGGGGCCTATCGGGATGACTAACGTTTGTATCAACACAAGATTACGGCCAACGGAAAAAAGGTTTACCCCACAAAGGTTGAGCTAGGATGGGAGCTACTTAACCCTTTATATTTGTATATTCATTTTAACAAGAGTACTTATGACTAAATCGCAGATACGTTTATTATTGTAACACATTAGAGTTATTATGCTCGTAGGTAATTCCACTCTCTCTAAAATCAGCTGATTTATAAGAGTATTGATAACATCTTTCTGTAAGGGGCAGTTTAGTAATATATGGTTAAGGTCACACATCTCATGCCCGCATCGACATCTTGGGGACTCAATAATATGGAGCTTGTATAAGTGTGACGGGTGCTGACCATGTCCAAATTTGATTCGAGCAATGGTAGTGCGATAAAAGCGTGATATTTTATCATGAGAATAATACCATGGTCTACTGTATACTGATTGGTGTATGTACGCATATTGTGTCATTTTCTCATTGTTAGCCGCTTTCCACAGATCCTCCCAATTTCGATACAGTAAATCCCTCTTAACGATGTTAAATACATCTTTTTCATCGAGACAAGCTTTATATAAAGGTCCTTCCGTGCAACTCATCTTCGCGAGTCTATCAACAGTTTCATTGTATGGGATCCCAGAGTGACCTTTAACCCAGTAGAAAATAATGGAGATCTCCCCGCGACGCAACTTATTAATTAGGTTAATAATATCTTTGACTATGGATGATGTTTTATTTTTTGTTAACGGATTCTGAGAGAGAGATTGTAGGACACTTGCGGAATCAGACATAATAATTATACGTTTAAAATTTGTATTGGCACTATAACGTAATGCTTCTAATATTGCAATAGCCTCTACCGTAAATATAGATGCGTCTGAATCTATTTTAAATAACTTATATAGTCCAGTGTTTACAACGCAGAAGGCACCCCCACATCCTTCCTCAGACTTGGAACCGTCAGTAAAAATAACTAGATCTTGTTGGTATTGAGATAAAATTTGACTACAAAGTTGAGAATCGTGCTCAGGTTGCCCTGTATATGGTGGAAATATAATAGAACATGGTTTTATAGACTCCAGGTATGTTACAGGCATATCTTCGGCTTTATATAAACGTGCATCAAAATTTACTGAATAACGAAATGCTTCGCATAACAAAGGTGTCTTTTTCTTTCGCCAGTATACCGCAGTCAGATCTAATACGTTTAGTGTTGATAAATTTCGTAGAATGGAACTCAAACCCGTAATCTTTGCTTTTGTGATATATTTTACTGCCAACATTTGTCTCCGGAGCCTTAGAGGTGGTTCATTTACCTCAATTTGTAGCGCCACGACTGGTGTAGATCTCATTGCACCGACGCATATTCGAAGAGCTTTGTTTTGTATAATGTCGAGCCTATGTAAATTTTTGGTTGAAGCGGTGCTATAAAGTGTACACCCATAATCGATCACCGACCTAATATATGCCTTGTAAACGTTCATAGAGATCGAAAAATCTGCACCCCATCGAACTTTAGTAATTGTGCGTAATATATTCAGTGCTTTCTCACATTTCGCAACCACATTATTTATATGACCACTCCATTTTAATTTGTGGTCGAGGATTAAACCCAAATATTTAATTTGCTGCGGTATAGCAAAGTTATAGTTAGCAAGCTTTATACTATCCGTTGGTATGTTTTGGCATAAGTACTTCTCACAAAAAAAGGAATCAGAAATCAATTGGTATGTTAAAGTGCGTTTAATTATTTAGTATAAACAATGACGATTTATGTTTTAAAATCTATTGGGAGATATTACAAACGAGATAAGGTAAAATTTTTGTTTAGTTGTTTTTTATTCTAAGTATATTAAAGGAATTATATGTACGTTAAAAAAAACAGTAATTGAAAAAGATTATTATAAAGTCGAAATGTTGTACGAAATTTATTATAAGCCAAAACTAAGCTAAACCAAGATGAAACCAATTAAAAGAATGGCTACAGGAAAAATAAATCAAGAATTAAAGACAATATTTAACAAAATTTGAAGGCATAAGTACCTCTCACAAAAAAAGAAATCAAAAATTAATTGGTATGTTAAAGTGCGTTTAATTATTTAGCCAATCTTGACATTTGTACACAGTTTTCGTTTTAAACTTCAATAATACATATTATTAAATATTATGGAGAGAACTTAGTCCTATCTATATGTATTTATTGTATTGTTGCTTTATTTGTTTAATTTACAAAATTTTTAATATGTTTGCCGACTTAATTCCCGATAAAACTTGTTCATTTCGAAAATTTCCTGCCAGTTAGTTAATTACATACAATTGAAAAAGACAAAAATAAATAGTCGAAACGTTTTCTTCAATTTGGATTTTTGTTGTTTGTATTAAAGTATTTTTCGTTGAAATTACTTAAATATTTGGCAGAACGCATCACTTACAAAATAGACAAATAAAGGCGCTGCATTATGACTTATTGTTACGTGTTGAAAACACCTTTTCTTATTTCTCCAACTGTACCCTATCTTTTCTGAATTTATCCAAGTTCCTTGACCTTTCCTAGTTACCGTCGCTATTTACGTATTTTGTATAACGTCACGTTTAACCTTGAATTTGTTTTTTTGTAATGTACCGCTTTATTTGTGACCTTTTTCAAAATTCTTAAATTGTCAAATTTTAACATATATTTAGATGCTTTGATAACGTAAATTTCATTAAACTCCGTTCATAATTAGCTCCGAATTTATTCATTTTTGTTAATTGTTGCACCTTTTTTTGTGCGTGCTGTACTTGAAACGTTAGAATTTCGCATAATCTCGCACACCTGCATGTTGTTTATCTTCGATACTCGAATCCTATTGGCCACTTAATGCATAGCGCGGGAACTAGTTACCTCTACCTTCCGATTTTTCACTTACACTCTAGCCGCTAAGAGTGCCGACCTAAGAGTCTAATAGGCGTCGCCCTGCTGCAATCCTTTTCGACCTAATTTACCCGTTTGGTAACCCCTGTGGGGGGATCTCTGGTCGTAAAGAATCTACTCCTTGGAAGCCGTTTGAGTCCCTGTGTTTTGACTACGAAGCCTTCTTTTTTTGGAGCCCGCCGACGCGGATTTTGCAAGCCACGCCGCTCTACGTCGTCCCTGGACCGGGGCTTTCTTTCGTCATCTTTCTACGCTTCTATTTCTTCTATTTCTACCCGCCCCTGGTGGTGACTATCAACCCCTCGTGCATTGTTTGTGTTACATGTAAGTTAATTTTAAGAGTTATTTGCTTGTATATTTGTAGTAACGAACTACCATTGATATATTAATAATTTAACGTAATTTTTTTTGTTATTTATATTTCGGTCTTTGATATCATAATTCAATTTAACTTAATTCTTTTTTTTTAATCTAGTCTTTGCGGTCATTGTCAAAATTTAATGTAACTTGTGAAATCATTTTGTTTAATTGTTGCTTTCTTTATCTTTTCACCTTAAAACCAATGGTAGGTCGTAGTCATTTGCATGCTCGATCGAGTACGTAGATTTGATGTTATTGTTTCTTTATAATTTTACAATTTTTGAATAATAACCCGGCACTCCCACCAGTTCAGGTCATATATTTATACATTGTAACTTTGTAAGGCTTCACCGAATTAAGTGTCAATATAACAGTTAATATATTCTCTTTGCGTTTTATTTAATTTACTTTAATTTAATCGACCTTGGCGCACTAGTTTTTTTTTCTTGGCATTTAAATAACATTTTCATCTAAATTTAACTATTTAACAACATATTAAAATTCCGCAAGTACCAATCCTTGTTTCCCGACTGGTAAATAGCCATTCTGGGCTGTGGTTAATTACCGGCGACAGCGTCGGGCTAGTGAAGGCAACAGCTGATAACCCAGTGGCGCTCACTCCGACATCTCTCCGGCGCCTCCCTGGCCGAACCGACTCCGATAGTCGCAGCGTGGGAAATAAATAAATAATAAACGTTGTGTTATTTATCCTTCTTTCCCATCCTTTGGTACTTTGCGATCATTTATTTTATTTTATATCAATAATCTTTTATAAACAATATTCACTTTTTATTATTATTTAACCTAGTCTCATGCTCTGGAAAATTGCTACTATTTATTACGCCCTGAGATTTTACCTGTAGCATTATATATTTGGAAAAAAGAATAACTATATTTTTTAACATAGCCGATCAATAATAAATTATTGAAACTGCGAAATGCAAAGAAATAAGAGTAGAACTTTGTCAGATTTCCTACATTTGGTAAATATTTTCGAATATTCGTCATAGCTTTGTAGCAACCTTTATTCATTCATTCATTCATTAAAGTTAGGGTGGGCACTTAATGTCCAGGCACTTGAGCTAGGTGCTCATTGTACCATCCCTATTAATTCTCTTATTTCCACTCGAGCAGCTTGGTGTTCTCTATAAAACCCAGTATCTTGCCCAGTGGAAACTTGAGAACCTTCGAGGGCTCCAATAGATCTCTCCAGAAATATTTCTGTGTTGTATAGATGCTTTTTCAGGGGCCAGTGTCCAGTTACCAGCCCAGTAATAGTTTTAACTTCTTTCTTACTGCGCCTGAGTAGGTTATCAGAGAAACTAATATCTCCATCCCCTATCAGCGTTTTGGTATGGAGTTGACCTTCAGTGGACCTCCATTTCTTTGTACTTTCTTTATCTAACTAGGTCCAGATCTCCCTTCTTCCCCTCTGGACCCATGAACTGTCTCTTAGAGCCCTCCTTGGCTAGTTCATCGGCTATTACATTGCCCTTTATATCCTCATGCCCCCTGTAGCAACCTTCAAGAATGTTTTACTTCATTTTACCTGATGGCCAAGGTAAATATAAGTGATTGTATTTACAAATTCGTGCCACTACAAGAAATTAAAAATGATACCTCTATTCCACGCATGTAAAATATGTAGTTACCAAAATAAACTTTTATACCTTCCTGTATTCATACAAACATACATTCTGTTATTATTTATTCGCTCCAGCATAAAAACACTTTGTGTTATGCGCGCGTGAGAAAAAGGAAATCGTCCCACCCCACAGCGTAGGTGTTCGACAAAAGAACTTTCACGCGTTTTTTTCGCTTTGACGGATTGGCCGTCCTGGCGCGCTGGCAGTGGCGGGACGCCCATGGGGTATCCGAGTCCCATTGTGATCTTGTTTGCCGAAAATTGTAAGTTTATACGACCAGAAAAATATATAAAAGCATAAAGGATTACTCGGCGATATTATATACTCTGGGAATGAGGGAAAAATAACGTATTGTGCATAGCATATAGGGAGGTGTAGTTCAAGGTGTTTGTATCGATTGGATATGTAATCGAAAAATAATATCTGCTTAAGTTTAATTTGATGTTATCTATGATAACAGTAGGGCACGTTTTGCAATTTCTCTGCTGTTAAATTAGGTACATTTTGATGGAAGCCGACAAAATTTCATATTTAAAGCCTGTATTACACCATAAAAGTTCTCTGACAAAATTGTTTTTAATGAGTGCTTTATGAGATTATTGAAGATTTCTTTGTTTCTCTTTTAGCTGTTTTAGGTACTATAAAAAATCTTCCCTGGTAAAAATAACAAACCGTATTTGTTTGCTTTATCAAAATTCTCGAAACAAGAAATCAGAATTCAAAGGCGTAAGTCCACCCACACAGTAAAAAAAGTTGCAGTAAAATTACATGTAAAATCGTTGGTAACAAAGTTGTCTACAATTTTACAGGTAAATTTGCTTCATAAGGTAAAATTTCTACCATCTAGTAAATTTCACATGCTGATGTGTTTTTTAAAGATTGTACTGTAAAATTCGTATGTAATATTTATACGAACTCTATATTTACCGAACACTGAAGTAATTTTCATATGTATTTTTATAAAGAGAGCAAGCAACTTATCTAATCCTTTTATAGCACCTAATAGGTCATACTGAATCCCTCAACCAGCGATCAAGAATGAACACGCTTACGCGAAACCTACGATTGTTTGTGACGTACATGATATCATTGAGCCAATAATAAGTTCGACAAACGAATAGAATTACCTACGCGCACAGATAAATAATCCAATAACCAATCACATTGCAGCGTATGAATTTCGTATTTTCCATGATATCTATAGTTTTACCCGAAAATTCCAAGTAAAAACAATAATATATAAAAGATCTCGATCTATTATTTTTAGCAGCAAAATTAATAAGTCACTAGTAAATTGACTTTTAAAGTGTGTAAATTTTACACTTTTAAGTAAACTTTTGAGGAGTAAATTCGAGATTGATACATGTTTTTTTTCCTGTATTCTTCCTTTTGAATTTTTGTTACATCTTAAACTTACATGAAAAAGCTATAAATTTACCGAAATTTCGTTTTCCATTGTTAAATATCCTAGAAAAAACATGTAAAAACAAATTACATGAATTATTGTGGTAAATTCACAACGTTATTACATGTAATATTCCTGATTTACAATGGCAAAATTACTGTAATTTTTTACATATGAAGTAATTTTCATATGTATTTTTATAAAGAGAGCAAGCAACTTTACCTAATTCTTTTATAGCACCTAATAGGTCATACTGAATCGCTCAACCAGGGATCAAGAATGAACACGCTTACGCGAAACCTACGATTGTTTGTGACGTACATGATATCATTGAGCCAATAATAAGTTCGACAACACGAATAGAATTACCTAGGCGCACAGATAAATAATCCAACAAACCAATCACATTGCGGCGTATGAATTTCGTATTTCCATGATATCTATAGTTTTACCCGAAAATTCAAGTAAAAACAAATAAATATAAAAGATCTCTCATTATTTTTACAGCAAATTAATAAGCTCACTAGTAAAATTCTGTTAAAGTTAATTTACAACATAAATGTCAATTTTACACTTTTAAGTAAAATTTTGAGAGTAAAACAAAATTGTACATGTTTCTTCCTTGAATTTTTGTACATTAAACTTACATGAAAAAGCATAAATTTTACCGAAATTTTTTTTCCATGTTAAATATCCTAGAAAAAACATGTAAAACAAAATTTACATGATTTATTGTGGTAAATTCACAACGTTATTACATGTAATATTCCTGATTTACCATGGCAAAATTACTGTAATTTTTCACAGTGCAGTTATAAATCACTAGAAAACAATAAAGCAGGCGATATTTCGTCTAGACTCTAGAGTTAATAGACTGCAACAATAATAGAGAACAAGGTTAGGCAATTAAAATCGGGCCAACGATACCATACGGGTTACTAATCGAAAAACAATTGGATTTTAACAGACAGATAATTGCAGTAGAGCCAGTGCAACGTAGGACTCATCACAGTTCATCACGAATTCGGCAATTAATGGCGCCCGGAACACACAATCGCACCTTAATGATGATGATTTGGCGGGCGAAATAATAAAGTTTCTGCTTAAAAATAATAATAAAAAAAAAAAAACTTTACGCACGTGTTATTTCAATATAATACCTTACTTTAGTATATAGTTTGTATTTTGTTCATTTTATATTTCATTTCACTTTAGAGCGTTGTCGTTCAAGGCCGTGGCTTTTTGTTCGCAGATCTCAGTAAGGATGCTTTGTTCTTCCATCAAGTTGGCGGACAGGCGAGAGCTGCTAAAGGAATTGAAGACGCCGACGAGGAGAAGCAAGTCGGCCACATTCGAGGAGAAGTTGTTTACGAAAAGCGATTACTACCACAGGTATTTCGGACCGGCAATTCGAAGGAGATAATGACGTTTGTGCGCCGAATAATGTTTGGCGAATCGCGCCGTTAAATTACCGGCTACATTTTTAATTTGAATCGTTAAGATAATGAAATGAAAGCGTCGAGTGGTTTAAAGACGCTTTTGACGTTAAAATTCTATAAATAGGTAAAATAATATATACAATCGGAGCTCCTTTTCAGTTGTAATAAAATACTTACTAAAGGAAATACATGATACAAATTTTCAAAAATTGTTGAAGCAAAGTCACCCAACTAGTCACCTCAGATTTTGATAAAATTTTACAGATATGTAGAGCAGTGAAAAGTGATCGACCCGTTTTTTTCTTAGCTGCTTACATTCACTTGTAGGGGATATATATATATATATCCCTAAAGTTACGGGTCTAGTACGTTTCAGCGCCGCCGATTCAGCGCCAGGACATTTCAGCGCCGGGACGTTTCAGCGCCGGGACATTTCAGCGCCGCGTTATTGAATGGTTAAACTATGGATAACTTGATGATGTGTAATGGTTGCAAACTACATATGTAACATTTTTCGAATTTATTGTGATTGATACCATCCTTTTTTCTGCCTATAAACATAGTCTAGCTTAAGTAAAATAATTAGATCTTACGCAAGTAAGATGTCATCATATTTTTTCTTTAGTGTTGGTAGGGGTGAGAGAAGGAGGGGAGTGACTGGTTTAAATGATAATTTTCTTCTTGTTTCTCCGAAACATCGGTAGGATGAATCAGCAATGTTTCAAATTTTTTTTTAACATTGGAAAGAGGGAGGGTAATTCTTTTATTTTTTTTTTTGCTTTTTCTTTAAAAACATTCGTAGAGGATACATTAAAAATGTTTCAAATCATATTTTTTTAACATTGGACGGCGTAAAATGGGGGAGGAATTAGTTTTTTAAATATTTTTTTCTTTGTTTTTGAAATATCGAGAGAAAGAATGTAAAAGGAAGGAAATGTAAAATAAATGTTTCAAATATATTTTTTTTAATATTGGAAGAGGTGGAGGGGAAGGGGCATTATCTCTTTAATGACAATGTTTATGATTTGAAACATTTTTAACGCGTCCTCTCTCTTCCGATGTTTCGAAAAAAAATTAAGAAAAACATTTAAAAAACTAATATCTACCCTTCCCCCTCCACCTTTCTAATATCAAAAAAAATGATTTAAAAGGGAAAAAAATACCATCAAAAAAAGCATTCTACCCCCTCCCTTTCCCCCTTTCAATGTTAAAATATATATATATGATTCGAAACATTTCCGATCCGTCTTCTATTTCTGTTTCGAAAAAAATAAAAAAAATATCATTTAAAAAAACATTCCCCTCTCCTTTCGCTCCTTCCAATGTTAAAAAAAATGTCTTGAAACATTTTTAATGCATCCTCTCTCCCGATGTTTCGAAAAAAAATATCTTTAAAAAAATTAATTCCCCCATCTCCCCTCTTTCCAATGTTAGAAAAAATATGATTTAAAACATTTCTTATGCATCCTCTATCCAGATGTTCCGAAAAAAAAAGAAAAAAAAATATCATTAAAAAGAACAATTCCCCTCTCCCCTCCTATTCCCCTCCTTCCGATATTAGATAAAATAAAATATGATTTGAAACACTTCTAATGCATCCTCTCTCCCGATGTTTCTGAAAAAAAGTGAAGAAACATCATTTAAAAAACTAATCGCCCCCCCCCCCCCTTTCGCATCCCTTCCAAAAAAAAATATTTGAAACATTTTTAAAGTCTCCTCTCCCGATGTTTAACAAAACAAGAAAATCATTAAAAGAAATATTCTCCGCTCCCCCTTTCCTCCTTCCAATGTTAAAAGAAAATATGATTTGGAACAGTTTCAATCCATCCTGTCTTTTAATGCGTCGAAAAAAAGAAAAAAAACATCATTTAAAAAACCATTACCCTTCCCTGTCACCCCATCCAATGTTAAAAAAAATGATATTTCGAAAAAAAAGAAGAAAAATATTTAAAAAAACCATTCCCGCTCCCATCTTATCCCTTCCAATGTTAAAAAAAAATTCAAACATTTAAAAAATCTGTGTATAATACGTTCAAATCAAATTCAATTGGTACTGCATGTGACAAGATAACAGTTTTGTTTGTAACAACCCATCACTATTTGGAACCAGAATAGATATTGATCTGAACTATCCCCATCATGCACCACTGATTTGCAATTTCTGGCAAGCCAAGAATGAACCCAGATGAAGACTTCGATCGACTAGACCTGTACAGATTAGTACAGAGTACTAGGATGCTCAAATGGCTGGTATAATTTAATAAGTAAAAGAAATGGGAGGCTAAATAAAATAAAAGCTAAGTAGTTGTAGTGTATCCGGAAATCCATGCCAAATGCCTCCCATATCAAAACAAAAATTGCGTGATTGCCGTAGTCTCATTTACTGTTTTGTAAATTTAAATAAAGCGCTTTTTTTTTGTTATAACAAGAGTAGTGCAAGTTAGCGGTCAAAGACCTCTGCATTGGTTTCTTATGACATGCCAATACCCATATATAAAACATTTTTCGAAAATGCTTATCATAATAGACCATTGAGTATCTCATGGTTTTTGACAACACGCCAATTATATTTTTTTTCCAGTGTATCACATCATTTCCATTATATTAGAATGTATACATGCCACCTTTGATCATCCCTCAATTGTAGTAGTATTTTTTCGTTTAATCTAACAGCTATTTACTGCAACATTCTAAAAATAAACTTCAATAAAGGAGACCAACCAACAAGCCACAAAAGTGCACGTACTACACTCCTTTACGACAGTAATTCCGGCAAAATTTACAACTTGCGCTCTACCCACCGTATGTACGAAGTTCTAATGAAAGCGGTAATTAAGTCGCAGAACTTTGGAAACTTCGTAAGTGAGCGAACTATACGAAACTTTCATATCAGTAATAAAGCGGCGATCTTAACACGCTACTCAGAGAATTACGCTTTTATTATATGTTTTAGTGGTGGGACACGGTATTCATATTTTCTTATTCTGTTTTTTTTTTTTTACAGTTACACGTTTCGTTGGGACAAACCGAAGAAGCGTCATTATTCTTGCAATAATCCCCAATATCTCACGGTAAAGGATATAATATTCCCAGAAGATCTGGCGATATCGAACAATGCCACCACTAAGCAATGGCTGAAGAAAACACCCAAGCAGAAATCAGTCGACGTCTTACCCAAGATGAAAGACGAAGAATTGGAAATCGATGAAGACGATCTCAACATATCCCTGTTCCCTCACCAATTATCCAAAGAATCCGAAGACTTGATAGAGGAAATCAAATCCACTATCAACATTGATGATGAAATGGATCCTGACATTCAAAAACTAATCCTATCCACCAGAGAATTAGAGCAAAATAACATCACCAATGAAGAAGACCGCAAGAAAAATGAAAAGAAGCGCAAAAAGCAGAAAAAGAAAGAGAAAAACTCCTCGGAGGACAAGAGCAAAACTAAGACTAAGACCATTAAATTCGACTTGTCAAAGCCGGGAACTCCGCAAACTTTACAAGTGATCAGAGTGGACGTCACCTCGAATTTTTCGCTGGAAGAAGCAGAAGAGCTGGACACCAATAGGACAGATAGTCACATTTCTGATTGCAGCAAGGGCTGTGGGATGAAGATACTCAAAGAAAAAGAGGTGAAGGAAAATAGGTATCGTAAAGCCTCGCTTTGTGTTGAGCTCAGCGAAAATGAAGTGAATTTTATGTGTAGGAGATTGACCTTGAAGGACCGAAATGATGATGTTGTTAATTAATCTTAGTACTGCTTAAAGGCAAAAATAAATTAGATATTTTCTTATCTTTATATTGATGATAGGTTGATTGGAATATATTTTTGTTGGATTTATGCCAAAAGAATAATGTTAAATAAGTTCATTATAGATTTTATACGATATCAACATAACTTTAGTTGGTAAGAATTTGTTTTTCTTGTTATATTAAAATAAAGTGGTAAGTTAACATTATATTTTTGATTATTATTATTAGAGCTGCGACTTTTTATGGGGAATCCAGTGGCGTCGAGTTTATGGGTGTGTGATTTCCCGTTCGATCGCAGTATGCATGTTACTTTACTTTATCATTAAGATCTAATTTTCCCATTGTTGATCCATGGTTATAATATTGTGGTTGATATGAGTGTTAAAATAAAAGATATTTTACATTTATTGCTTATGTGGAAGGGAATAGATAATACTCAATAATTTAGAGATGTCAGATGGTACTTATTACATTAAAAAAAAATAGATTACAATAATCATAAAAAAATTATTGACGTTAATGTAAAATAACTGTATCCCTCAGAGAAACTGGAAACTGATGAGATCCTATCCGCCTTTACAGATAGTGGTATTGTCTGTTCGATGTAGTTGAAGATGCTGGTGTGGTCTTCGACTTTTCCGGAGAAGCCCTTGCATCCACTACATTTTGCTCTGTATACCCCTAGGGTGGCTTCAGATCACAATACCAACTGCAGCGGAGGAAGCCGAAGAATGGTTTCCATAGCAGCCGTCGGCGTAGAGGACATGGCTTCCGCGATGCCCAAACAGGCAATTCTTTGGACTTTCCTAAGCGCATAGTCTAGATTTGCTTATAAAAATAAATTATTCAAAATGTCTGCCGTTCCTTTCTATGTATCACTTTATTCTGGCCTCAAAGTTCTTATGAACTCGAATTAGCTCTTCTCTGCTTATGGTTCTACACGTTTGCCTTATTCTTATCTTCGTTTCTTCCACACTTTGCGGACGATTTTGATAAACAATATTTTTCACCTTTCCCCAAAAATAATAGTCTAAACATGTCAGGTCTGGTGATCTAACTGGTCATGAAATTTTGGACCCTCTCCCAATCCATTTATTTGGAAACATTTCACTTAATGTTTCTCTCATATGTACAGCAAAATGTGCAGGACAATTATCATGTTGGAACCACATATCTCTTCTTGTTTCTGACGGCACGATTTCGAGGAGCACTGGCAATTCATTTGTTCAAAAAAAAAAAAATGCTGTACACATTCCCGTTTCCCATTTCTTCAAAGAAGTAGGGTCCAATTATTTGGTCACCAAGGATGCCGCACCACGTGTTTATACTCCACACATTTTGATTGTCAAGTTCTTGCATCCAGTGTGGATTTTCGTGTGACCAATAATGATGATTTACTTTACCATTACTTTTAAATATTGCTTCGTTTGACCACAATACCCTTTCAAAAAAATCGAGAATCCGCAATTAATGTTGTTTGTGCCCATCGACAAAAACGGGCCCTGGGCTGGAAGTCACCGTCACGTAATTTTTTACGAAGCGAGATATGGTACGGGTGCATTTTGTGGTCATTAAGGACTTGCCATACAGGCACATTTGAAAAAAATAAATTTTCCAAAGTTTTGACAATCGATTTATGAACACTCTGTATACAATTTAGTGGTTCTTTTGACAGAATTTGGTACGGACAACTATTTTTCTTGGGTATTAGTAAAATGACATTATTATCTTTAATAGTGTGTAAAGTATGGT
The DNA here is from genome assembly GCA_004143645.1 of Protaetia brevitarsis. NCBI lineage: Eukaryota > Metazoa > Arthropoda > Insecta > Coleoptera > Scarabaeidae > Protaetia > Protaetia brevitarsis. The sequence continues at coordinate 331,593 of RXPK01000104.1, forward strand.
ACGTTTTCGAGAGAGATGAAAACAACGTTAAAATTTTGACAAAACCTTAAATATCTCAAAAAAAAACGGTTGAATTCAGGGATAGAGAACTTTAGTGAAAATTGTATTCAAATAATCTGCAGAATTCATTGAGATAAGAAAAAATATATGATTCTATTTAAAATAAGAAAATTGCTATCCACTTCCGGTGTAATGGAACATTTTCGGAAGTTAAAAATATTTCCGCATGATTCTTTAGGTGGGGTTTTGTTATTAAATTTTTTGTCGCATTAGTCTAGCTGCAATAGATTGCGAGAAAAAGATAGTGGACGAGTGGTCTGAACACCCTGTACATATAGAGCATATTTGTCAGTAATATTATGGTTACTAGCAATCATAGATAATATAATATGATATGATATGCCCTAAATACTCATTTTTAATGCTCTCCAACCTACCTACATCCTGACATGCATTAATTGAAAACTCCATCAAACGTTAAATAATCTGGTTCGTTTGGGAAATACTAAAATCGCCAACCCGATTATCTAGAAAACGATAAAAATAACACAACCACTTCGAAAGGCCTTTTAATTACGTCAATTCACACGTTTGAACCACAACGGCCGACGGATAGCGGAAACACGTGTGGACTTCGTGGGCAAGAGACGGACGATGTGTAGGTGGAGGGGTTGTCAAACCGATTCGGCAATACGGGAAACAAACGCACACACGGCATACACCTATCACCTACGTGTGCGCAAGTCGTAATCGCGGCAAAATGTAACGCCAGTTTATCGCTATGAAAAAACAAAAAAAACAATAACGAATCGATAATCGTAAAAGCGACAACGTTTGTCATGTGTTTTTTTTTGTTATCCCTTGTGTTGTTTTTTTTTTTACACAGGTAAAGATAAGAGTGATGTGTACCCCGTTAGCATGGAGTTTAGATGAGTGTCAAAATTTCACTAAAAGTACTGTAAAAGGTTTATGTTGGGGAAACTTTATGCATCTTATAAAAGGAGAGAAAGAATGTTTTTAATAAAGAAAAAACTCTTTCTAACATATTTTTTCTGTTTCAAAACAATAGAATAATATGGTAGAAAATAGGCATTGATATTACATTCAAAAATTTGTTTCTGAAATTATATAACTGGCCCCTATATACCTACAACCCACTTGGCAAGCGATGTTGCACATATCCCAGTAATATTACAGTATTTACTAGATAGCGATGTTAGTAATATTTTAAAGTAATCAGGATAAACATACTTTAAAACAATATTGTAAAACAAACTTTATTGTAAGAAACGTTGAAGTAATATTTAGTTGTAACATTGCTATATTTAGAAGGTGAATTACTATAAGGAATGTTACAGCAACATTTGCTCTTGTAACATTAAAATATTTACGTTTTAGAAGCTGTAAGATAGGTACCTACGTATTGCTGTGTACTGATTGAATTAATTGAAAAATGCAAAATGAATTGTAAAATGAAAAAAGAAAATAAATTTAGCTAGCTCAACGGAAAATATTTTTAATAAAACAAAAGAACTATTAATCTCAGAGTTACCCACGCGAATTAAAACTTGAATCTAACCACGAAAAGTAAGTTGTGAGTGAATGAAATCAGACTTTCTTAATTACACGAAAAATTGTAAAAGGTTTAATAAAATAAAATAAAAGAGGAGAATTTTTAACCCAATGGCGTTAATTAACAATCAATTTTATTTTTTAAAAAATGGGTTTAATTACAAAGGTGCAGAAAAAATCCGTGAACTGAAGGTTCTGGCCTAAATTAAAAACTGCACTTGTCTCTAAATTAAAATAGGGCAATGCTATTTCCTATACAAAGCAAAAGTTTTGTTTGTTCAGGAAGATTATCCAAAATACACAACCTTTGAATTTCTATCCACGTGGTTTCACAAATTAAAATAAACTAAGCGTGGACAATTACTAAAAATTTACAAAAAAAAACTAAATGCAAGAACAATGCTTCTACTCACTCAAATAAGGTGATAGAAAAAAATTAAAATGATACAGCAAAATTGAATAACGGAAAATTAACTCTTTAGAAATATAATGAGAGAAAAAAAACTAAAATATATATCTTCCTACACAAAATATAATAAGTGATCTTATATCTATAATGTGCACTCATTAACAATTATTATAATAAAAGTTCCTTGGTTCACTAAATTATTACTGAATTAAAGCGAAATTTACAATATCAAAAAGGATTACAAAATGGCAACAAAGATTTAAAAACACGTCTACTCACGTCAATAGTCGAACAAGGAAGTCCTTAACAAAACTCTACAATTGTTTTTCTTACAAAAATCCCTCTCTCAAACTCATACAACGCAGTCGTATAACATTACAACCACAATATTGTAATAGAATACCCATAAAATCAGCACAAGCGAACAATAGACAATTTAATGAATGGAATAAATTTAAAAAAACTTAACGCTAAATAATTAAATCATACAATTAACTCTTAAACTAAAATTATTCAAAACAAAATAAACTTGTGAAAATTCTCGGTAAATCGAAAAACAGCTGTTTAAGCAAAGAAAACAACCAAACAAGCAAACTATGCAACTTAAAATACACTCAGGGAAATGGGTTGTCTAACCACAGCAGTGTTTCTGTGAATTTAGAATTTTGTTAATAATTAATGCCTATGACTCCTCGATAAAATAACCTCAACAACATGTTTCTTGAATAATGCAGAAAGAATATTTTCGAGTAAACAAAATATCCTAATAGAAATATATTACTGTAGATATATTTATATATACATTTAACTACCACACTGTATCAATATTTCTTTTTAACACATGAGAAATGTTACGGAAGAGCTACCATTCAGCATTAACCGTCATGTTAAAGTAATGTTACTCCAAGACCTCGTATTAACATCACTGAGAAATATTACTTTGTAACATCGGTTGGGCGAACATTAAAAACAACCGCAGAAGTGTTACTGAATCTTTTTGAAATATATTTTGCGTCACAAGATAATATTTAGGACGACGTTATAGTCATGTTATTTTGCCAAGTGCGAGTCGTGGAACACTGCCCATAAGAGTATGAGGGCCACCAGTATTTAAGAAATGAAAAACTAATGGCTAAAAATGTAGCCAAATAAACTTAAAAAAAAACATTTCTCCTTTTTCGTAAACCAGTTGAATCATAACTTTCCTAGGTGTACCTAATCTTTTGTCTAGTGTCAATTGTAAGTTGGATGCTAAAGCAGATTTTTTATAATGGTGTAGTTTTCCCGTATATCGAAAATAATAGTCACAGCCATCCTCGTTTCAAAAAAAATAACTTCCTATTCCCTTCATAAAAATTAATTTCAACATTTAAAAGAAATTATAACAGCGAAAGAATTTTTAAAATCGGCCCGCTAGTTCCGAATCTACTTGCGATAAACGAACTGGCCATAAGGCGCGTACGACAGACAAGGAAGCATCTTCTCCGTCTTGAACCGACCCGCGCGTTTTGGAATACACGTCTTCCATACGACGTGCGACAAACGCAACAGGAAAATTACATAGCGACCCGTAAGATAGACAAGGTCGTAGCCCATTTTATCCCCACTCTATCGTCCGCACTCCGTCTGTCTTATTGGCGAAAAGATAGGACAGCGGAGTCCTGTTCACAGAAACGAATTTCACCCCAAGTTGATCCTCCTTTCCCCCCCGCCTCACTCCGCAGCGTTCCATCGACCGATGTACGGTGCATCGATCGACTAAATCGTCTATAATTTTCTTATTTATTGATGGAATTTCGTAAAATTTGGTATGCATGTCAAGGGAGGTGTGGTTCATAAGATCGTATGATAAAATTTTGAAAATATACTTTAGTTTTATATTTATTAGCTGATACATATTAACAAAAATTAAAATTAACAGTTTTGTATATGTTATTACGGCAAAATCGAGGATGATTGATTCAACGAATCTTTCCGGTTTTAAAGAATCTTGTAAAGAAAAGTATTAAATCACTTGATATCACATACAGGGCGGCTAATGTTAACCCAGACGATGTCACTATTTTGAAAAGTATACGAGTTACAGGGTGATTTAAATGGGGAAAAAATTATGTATCTTACAGACAAATAAAACACATTAGAAAATTAGGTTAATTTCCGGTAAGTTTCGAAAGTATACAAAAAAAAAGAGCACCTAAAATCAAATTTACCTCGTTGTGTTTCGGTATGAACTTTCCCGTCAAAGATTTAAGCAATTTTGAGACACACATATACTGTGCTGAGAAATATCTCAATACCTTCCTCCATCATTTTTTATGATACATACGAAGATCTGAGACAACACTTTGGTTTAATATCATTATTCATGTGGGTACTTTCGTTGATATTAACATAATTACAAACTTTAACATATTTTAATTCCTTTGTTTACCTGTACAGAAATTAATTAATTAATATTATTTAAGGCCTTCTATTATTTCCACCATCGCCTAAGGCATTATTTTTCATATAAATACCCATCCAACTTTAATTTTAAATTTAGTACCGTTTGGAATTTCAGTGTCAATACATCCTCAATTGCAACGCAGTTACTCCTTATTCTCATTACCAGTTTTTTTAAGGTTACTTGTCTTGTTAGGTGTAAGTGCTAGTTAAGTTAGTAATTACAGTTTTTACGTGAGCCTGGTGTTTTATTTACAATGAGAAAGCAGTCGTTCATGTTCTATATCCTCAAAAAAAAATAGTTCAGAATAAATACAATTCCATATAAGGACAAATATTGACGTATAACTGATCCAAATATCCAGATAGAAAAAAAAAAGTCTAAGCAAGCTTTATTTTAGGGTTTGTGTCTATGAATAGTGCGTGATAATATTCCACGCGAGCTTGACACGAAGACCCAGAGACCCACAGAACTGGGAGCGACGTCACGCCGTGAGGCCCAGATCTAAGAATCGTTGTTATATACAGTTACCGCTCTCTGCTGTGACAAATAGAGGTATCTTATACGAAGCGTGCCTCGCGATCTAGGAGGCGATGACAGCGGAGATGTCCCATTGAGGTAGGTCGCAGCGTCCTCTCCATAATAAAAAAAGTAAATATGCTCGGTGAATAGCAGCAACCGCGCTGTTGATTCCGTATTTTAAGCGTTGCCTAAAGATAAGGCGTGACTCTAAATATACGCTCAATACAATGAGAAAAGTGTTCTTTCACGGAAAGAAATAACATACACCCAAACATTTGTCCCACATAAAGAAACTTTATTTGGATTAAATATAGAATTATTGATTACTTGGAAGCGATCAGAATATTTCTTTAAAAAAAAATCTTTTACCCAAATAAATTACCTCGGTAGCAAAAAAAATATTTGTTTGGATATATGATATCAAATGTAAATAGCTCAAAGAATATTTTTCTTCCATTTAAAGGCTGTACAGTTATGTATATAGAAATATGTAATAGTTTTACGTCTAAATTATATTATTTAAATAATCGGTAGTGAACGCTATGGATTTGGTCTTAGGTAATTTACTACCAAAAGTATATTGTGTAGGTTTCATGACCTCGAAATAACCAACAGAAATCAAATATTATTTCCGTTATATTTTTTGCCTGGGAATCGTTTGGAACAACATGTGGTGATGTTTTTTTACCCTTTTTACGAAGATTGTGAGAGTGAGCGATTATGATGACTAATTTCATAAGGAATATGTTAATACCTTGGGAACTCCAAAAAAAATTGTTTATTTAAATACCAATACATATATACCGGGTGAGTCAATAGTCCGATATTGGTCGATATTGACTTTAACACCTCCCATAAAAGATTTTTCAATGTGGCTTCATATCTGACGGAAAGAAGTGCACGTTCTAAAAATATTTTCACGTCCACGGGTGTATTAGTTTTCCAGGACCGTATTCAACTTATTTTTTTTCAAATGAAAGCATACTTATTTTTTTAGGCATGTTTATTTGTTGTAATGAAAGCTACAGATAAATATATTCGTTTCAAAATTCGAATGCAAGGTTGCCAAGTTATTTAACATTTTACAAAAAAAATTTTAAAATGCACGTGTTCGTTTAACATTTTTTTTCGGCATTGTCATTGACAATTAAATCCTAAAATTTGACGAATAGTTTAGAAAAGCTTAGATCATTCTTAGGAATTGAATGTTATTTGGTAAAATTATACAGGGTGGTCGCCGGAAGCAATCAATTTGTTTGATATTTAAACACGGCTTTTACTTTGTTATTTTAAATTGAACACTCTGTATTTGTTTAGTTCATCATATGGACTTTTTTTTATGATCTTTCACTTCATATTCAATTTTCATTATTATGACACAGCAAATCCTCTATTCATAAGACGATTAGATCACCAACATCGATGGTCCATAAATTTTTGGGCAGGAATAGTGGGATCAAGTGAGATCCCATTGGACCATATTTTTTTGAAGGGAATATTGACGGGGAAACCTATTTGAATCTTTTGGAAAATCAATTACCAATTTTATTAGAAAATGTTCCACTCAATGTAAGGCAGAGAATGTGGTTCAACACGATGGTGCCCCAGCCCACTATAGCAGAATAGTTAGGAGATATTTAGAGAGAAATTTTATGGATAGGTGGATAGGCAGAAAAGGTCCAGTAAAGTAAAGTGGCCACCTCTGTCTCCAGAATTAACAAAATTCTTTCTATTGGGATATGTGAAAAATTTAGTTTACCAAGAATCATGAACAACAAAAGCAAACATGATGGATCGGATTTGTGACGCATTTCGCACAATAAATGGCAACATGTTAATGAATGTTAATGAATCATTTTTAACGCGATTGCAAGTTTGTATTGAACAAGAAGGGGGCTATATCGAACATTTAATGTAATTTTGTTTCCGTTATATGTTATTTAATTTTATTAAATTACTATATTGCTTTTGACAGGTAAAAGTCTAGAAAAGTTGTTTGCTATTTTGGGACACATTTTTGTCTACACTAACATTATTTTAGTTATTATAATCGTTCCACAGTCTACTTTTTGTGAATAAATATCTCATTTGTGTGATAATTTCTAAAACTGTTGAGTTATTTAATGTACTCACATTTTTAATTCTTATTTTGTTTTTATGTTTTCTAATGGTATTATAGTATGTGTACATAACTTGGACAAATCAGGTATTTATAGAATATTTTGTAAAGATTGTGATTATTTATATATTGGGCAAACTAAAAGATCAATTAAAACCCGTTACAAGGAGCATTTGGCTCATCTTAAATTTAGAAGCTTTGACAAATCTAGTATAGCCCTACATATGCTTGAAGAAAACCATAAAGTTATTGACAATGTAAAGTTAGTTAAGAACGTAAACAACTTTGTACAATTAAGTTGTTAGGAAGGTATGGAAATATATAAAAACAAACATATTTTAATGAATTCAGATTTAGGACTCTTAAATTTTTGTCTTTATAGATTATTAAATAGAAGTAATAAATTAGATGGAGTTAGGATTAGTGTCTACTTAAGCATGACGGCAATCAGTCATGACCGTGACTTTTTTAGGTATAAATTAAGGTAGTTTTGGTGTAGTTATTCAGTTCAGTGTTTCTGCTGATGATGAAAGCTTTGCTATTGAAACGTACTGCTGTGTACTGATGGTACCAAAGAAAATGCAAAATGAAAATGAAAAATGAAAATTCAATTAACTAGCTCAGCGGATAAAAATAAAAGGCGCAAAAGAACAATCAAACCTCGCAATTAAAACTTGAATTTAATCATGAAAAGGAAATTGTGGGTGAAAGAAAACTGACTTTCTTTAATGACTCCAAGAATTGAAAAGGTTTAATCAAAAATAAAAGAACAGAAATTTTGAATGTTAATAATCAGAAATTTTATTTAATTACAATTGCCAGAAAAAAACCTGAGCTTAGGGGCTCTGGCCGCCGAAATCAATTATAAGCTAGAATACAAGTAAATAATAAATGAAAACTAAAAGCAAGCACAATGCTTCTATTCACCCAACCCGAGGTGATTAATGAATAATTACAAAACAGCAAAATACAAAAAAAAAGAAACGAAAAAATTAACTCTTTAAACTAAATATATCTTCCTGCACGTAAAATAATAAATGGTCCTATATCTAATTTGTGTATACAAGAATATAATACCAATTATTATATAGCAAGTTCTTTGATGGATGATATAATTAAAAATAAACGCAACAAAACTTAAAATCAAAATGAAATACCAAGAATGGCATTAACAAATAATTTTTACATGTACTTACTACGGCATCTTTCAAGAATGCTCTCAGGATAAAACATCGCATACATATAAAATTCTTACAGCTGCGTGCGCTGCAACGCACAAAGATCTTTCCGCCAACGGACGAAATCGCAAAACATAACAACATATACAATACAAGTGAACGCAATATGTACAACTGAATGAAATTAATATAAATTAAACAAATCAATTCAATTAACAAAATCTTATATAAAATAAACATTAATTTTTGAGAAAATTTGCCCGAAACATTGATAAAGACAGATCGTAGTAAAATATGATCACTGAATTTACAAAAACCGGGGTGCCAGGCCACAGCAGTACGTCCAGTTTAGTGCAGTTTGTGGTAAAGTGGTCTAGAAGAAGTTTGCAGTATTACCAGTGCCAGAGTTTGGAGTATTTTTGTCATTCAAAATAGTATTGCACGAAATACCATTGTGGATGGAGCTCATAACACAACCCAATTTAATTTTGGGTTATTTTTTTTTAAATATCCGAGCGGTTTGAGGGTATTTAAATAACACAATTTGTTGAGTGAACCAATTATTGGGTGGGTCAGCAAATCTTTGCCCTTAACGTCCATATTGTATAAGCAAAAACCGTAGCTTAATCAAACCGCCCAGGAATCCAACGTATGCCTTTCTCCGTTTGCCAATCCCACAGAACTATATAGAGTAAAGTTTCCGTCCGAAAAATCACCGAAAACTCGTTTTCCCCATTTCGTCCGACTCCACCCGCAACGACAGCGAAGCTCCATCAAGCAATTAACACTTTCCGAAACTTTCCCCGTGGTCGCACGGCACCGACGGCAGCGCCGTGTCCGACAAGCGAAGTTAAAATATTTAAGTCCCCCACCTTATACGCGCCCTCCCGCAAAATTAAATGCGAATTTATGACCTGAACAGGTCCCTAATCGTGCCGCGTAAATATCGCAAGCCCGCGCGGCAATTTGACGACGCAATTGTCCAATTTAAGTGTCGACGTAATATCCGGAAACGCGCCCGAGCCGTCGGGACGGATGGTTCCCGAGAGTAAGTGGAAGGTATGTAGGTAGGTAGGTAGGTAGGTGGACCTGGATGATCGTGTATTAGAAGTGGTTAAAACGACCGGCGGGCCGCCGCCCCCAAAGAGACACCTTTCATAATTAGGGCGAGAGGACTCCTCTTTTGACTACATGGTTCCCTCGTAATTTATGGCGTCGGTTGGCAGGGGCGTAAATATTTCACGTCGCGGCGTCGGTCGGTCCATGGACGCCGAACGTTACCTTATTCGCAGAATTATCCTTGGTCCTTCACGCTTAACCCCGCGTTGCGCCGGCTGCTGTCGCACGGTGTGGAAATTATGAAATACTGTTCTGAATGACCCGCACGGAGTTCCTCTGCGGTATAAGGTGGAATAAATGGTCCTTGGAGCGAGGGTGAGTGAGGGGGGTCAGCGCAGGTCGATTAGGTGACAGTTTTACCGACACAATGGGTCGACATACGGTGAATTTATTAAGGAGTTATGGACACAAATTTACTTGTTAATCTAGTAAACATAATATGACTAATGATCGTTTAACTACTAGGCGTGCAAATAAAAAAAAAACTTATTTTCATACCAGAAGTAATCAATCAGTCTCACATTGAACATCCCAATACTGAGAAAAATACTGGAGGTGATATCAATAATCCACATTCATTGAGTGAATTTTCATCGACAGAACTAAATGTGTCATTGTTATGATAAAATATCATTCACAACCTTTGATTAAGTAATAACAAGATTCATTAGTGAAATAATTTTTGGTTTTCATTGTTATAACAGATCATTGTACACTTCTCGCAGGAAAAATCGGGACACCAGCAATCGAAAATTTTAAAATTTCTTGGGTGTAAATACAGCTTTAAACAGAAATATAAATGTATAGAGAGAAAAAGGTTTATATATAAAATAAACACATTGGAGTTTCGGTGGCGGCGTTTCCTTTAGATACACCCAGTACGGAAATCTTCACGCAAAAAGAAAAATACGTAACAACAAAAAGGACTCTTGAATAGACGGCTTCATTTAGAAATATAGTATATGTATTTAACTTATTTGATGTTATGTAGAGATAATTCTTTTTTAAGAAAACATATGGTGATGGGATTCTAAAATTATAATACTTGTTAGTGCTGCTTTGATATTAGTCACTTAGTTCGATTTATGCGCGCAAGTATAACTTTAACTTTAGCAATAGACAATCAATCAGTCTCCTTAGTTCCGAGAAAGTGTGATATTCATAGATTTATTGATTACACAATTATTGATGTATTAACTATTATTGTTGGTTAATATTCTTAAATATTGCATTACTATCAAGTTTTTATGTATTAAAAAATTGCCAAAAATATTTTAAGGTTATTTATAAAATTCTTGAAAGCAATTAAGTTCGCAAAGAAATTATTTATTTTATTAACCCTGCGTTTATTGTATATTCGAGAAACATATTGCAGCTATGGTCTGTGTAATCCAATGTCGTTCTATTTTCTTGAAATATGGCCAACGCTTGGTCTGTTTACTATTACTTTATGTAGCACAGGTTTATTAACAATTATTTACAATATCATTGCATTTACTTACATAACAAACATCGTAAGAAAGCTATTGTTCGTCAATCTTAGTTAGTGCTAAAATATTTGTTTTTGGATTTGATTCATTTAATTTTAAATTTTTTTTCGTTTCCACTGCCTGGAGCTGTGCTACAGACCAAAAGTGTTTCAATAAAATAGAATAAAGATATTGGATTACACAGGCCATAACTAAAATATATTTCTTGAAAATACAATAAACGGAGTGTTAATGCAAAAAAATAATTTCTTTGCGAACTTAATTGCTTTAAATCTTAAAACTGTTTTTGGTATTTTTTTTTAATAAATAGATGAAAACATTAAAGTAATACAATATTCAAGAATACTAAACAACAATAATAATTTAAGAATACTAAACAATAATAGTGTAATCAATAAATCTGTAAAAATCACATTGTCCCAAAAGTCAGGAGGCTGATTGACATATTGTCTATTGTTAACGTAAGTAACTAATATCAAAGTAGCACCACTAAGATTTCAAAATGACATTACAAGTAATGTAATTTTAAAATCCCATAACTAATGTTTTCTTAAAAAAGAATTATCTCTACATAACATCAAACAAGTTAAATACATATCCTATATTTCTAAATGAAGCCGTCTATTCAAGAGGCCTTTTTGTTGTTATGAATCTTTTTTTGCATTAACATTTCCGTATTCGATATTTCTAAAGGAAAAGCCGCCACTGAAACTCGGATTTGTTTGTTCTATATATAAACTTTTTTCTCTCTATACATTTATGTGATTTATGGCTTTGTTAAGTGAATATATCCTCTAAAAGCTGCATTTACACCCAAGAAATTTTAAAATTGACGATTGCTGGTGTCCCGATTTTTCCTGTGAGAAGTGTACATTAATCCATTGATAATATTTTTTATGGTAACTATATTTTCATACTGCTATGGATTGGCAACCCATGTTTGCTGAGTGTATTTTGAGTTGCATATTTTGATTTGTTACTTTATTACGTTTTGTTGAATCATTTTACCGAGAGAGTTTTCACAAATTTAGATTTTGTTTTGTATAAATTTTAGTTAAAGAGTTGATTGTATGATTTATTTAATTAAGTGTTAAGTTTTTTAAAATTAATTCCATTCATTTATTTGTCTAGCGGTTGCCAGTTTGATTTTAATGCTTATTCTACTAGATTTTGTCGGCAAATTATGTGTTTGCGTCGTGCGTTTTTAAGAGAGGGATTTTTGTAAGAAAAACAGTTGTAGAGTTTTGTCAGGCAGTTCCTTGTTCGACTATTAACGTGAGTAGACGTATTTTTATAAACATTGTTGCCATTTTGTAATTCATTTCATATTATATATGTTAATGGGAACATTTCTATAAAAATTTAGTCTATCAAGGAATTCATTTTGTAATAATTGTTAATATATTGAAGTGTGCACATTATAGATATAAGATCATTTATTATTTTTGTTCGGGAAGATATATTTTAGTTGTAATTCTCTCATTATAGTTTAAAGAGTTAATTTTTCCGTTTTTCATTTTGCTGATTAATTTTTATTTATCTATCACCTGGGTTTGGGTGAGTAGAAGCATTGTTCTTACATTTGGATTTTTCTTTTTTTGTAAATTTCTAGTAATTGTCCACGCTTCGTTGATTTTAAGTTGTGAAACCACGTGGATAGAAAATAAAAGGTTGTGTATTTTGGATAATGTTGCTGAACAAACAAAACTTTTGCTTTGCATAGGAAATAGCATTGACCTATTTTAATTTAGAGTCAAGTGCAGTTTTTATTATATATTTTAAAATATTTTATATATATTTTAGTTATTTTTAGTAATTTTCTAGAATTTGTCTACGCTCAGTTTAATTTAATTTGTTAAAACCACGTAGATTGAAGTTGAAAGATTTAGGATTATATTCCTGAACAAACTAATCTTTTGCTTTGCATAGGAAATAGCATTGTCCTATTTTAAATTAGAATTAAATGCAGTTTTTATTTTAGGCCAGAACCTTCAGTTCACGGTTTTTTTTTCTGCACAATTTGTAATTTTACCCATTTTAAAATTAAATTTGATTGTTAATTAGCATCTTTGGGTTAAAAATTCTGTTCTTTTATTTTATTTTAAACCTTTTCAATTTTTCTGATAATTGAGAATGTCAGATTTCATTCACTCACAATTTACTTTTCGTGATTAGATTCAAGTTTTATTCGCGAGGGTAACTCTGAGGTTAATAGTTCTTTTGCGCCTTTTAAAATTTTAATCCGTTGAGCTAGCTAATTTAATTTTTATTTTTCTTTGTAAATTTCTTTTAGCATTTTTAATTAATTCAGTCAGTACACAGCAATACGTTCAATAAATAATTTTGCTAATAATATGAGTATACTGTTATTTCTGCGTATAATTTTCGTGAAAATTATTCACGATATGAACGCAATAAAGTATTAAATGAGACCTTCTTCGTTAGTTCAATGGTTTGCAATTTATTGCAAAAATGAACAGATAACATAATGAAAGATGTACGGCAGTGATTGAATCGCCGACTTACACCGCGTTCGCTGTCTGAATAAGAGTTTGGCGTATGATCCCTAGAGGGCGTGCATATAAACTCGCGATCTCTTAATACTTGATATGCAGAAACTCACATTTCTATTCCCTTTTTTCTGCTTGTATGGTAATTCCTCCACAATGGACCATAAGCCTCTACCACGGTGGCATTCTTACGGTTAATTGTTTAGGCATTTTCTTTTGATATCTTTTGGCAAGCACCGATACTTGATATCAATCTTGTTATTTTTAATATTACTTTTACTGCAATCCGAATGAGGGTCTAAATAAAGCTGGAAACACTTACTTAACAATGAATTGAGTGAATGAAATGCGATTATTGTATCAATGAAATAAGTTTAAATATTTTTAAATTAAATAACTCTACACAAGTTAGTGCAGTTTGTTAACAACTGTGTTTTTAAAATGTTTTAGTGTCAGTCCTATGTGTTGTTTTAATAATATTTAAAAAAAGTTTAACTGATTACTAAATAATTATGTATGACGAAATTTAAACTAATTGGTTACTTGAAAAATGTGGACTGTTTTAAGTTAACTATAGAATAAGAGTTAATTTAAAACGACAATAAAATCTCCTTCCTGCCTTCCATGTATTTCTAATAACAGTGACCGAAGTCTCTCCAACCATCCTGCTGATGATCTCAAATTCTGCCATCATTTATTTATTCCAAAGAAACTTGTACAAAAAAAATTATTATAGACCATGGATGCTGGGGTACACTGCGACTCTATTAAAACAAGAGTCATAAGAGAATATCCAAAAAAAGGGAATGTTAGGCATTTTCTTTAGCTTTTATTTACACTAATAATTACGAAAACTTATCCCCCTGTATATCGACATGACGCAAACAAACAGGTAATGTACTCGCTAAACGGGTGATCATGAACAAGAATGTATGACTAAGTCGCGGATAAAGACCAAGAGATCCTGGGAACGACCTTGAGCCTGGCCACTGGGCGAGCATCGCACCACACACATGTATGCCTCGGTATGTCTGCGGCATTCGCAAACGGAAATCGAACGTTTTTTTTTCGGAGTCCGGCGTCAGGAAATACCGCTTCCAAAGTACTAGCAGCTAGCTGTTTGGTCAAAGCGAACGATATTAGACCGGGCGACAGCCAGGCTCTCCATTATTACGTGTTTGGGGTTGGAAATCTGGCATCCTTTAATTCTTTTGCCTGTCATTTCGTTCGAAGGCACTTCTTGGATGTACCAAGTGAGCGCACGCGAGCTGATAATGGGTATGGTGAAAGGGAGATGATTTTAGCTATGCGTAAATTACTTCATTTATTACAGCAGACGAATTACGTCATTACTTGTAATCTCGGGTCATGCAATACCATATTATTAAAATAACCAACTAAGATACAACTTTTTCATGTTCAATTAAAGATACCTACTGCGTTGGTGCCTACTGCTTTTTAAATTGCATGCTTGTGTCGTCTTCTCTTGTCTTCCCACCAATAGTATATACAAATATTGTTTACAGAAGTGATTCTTTCACCTAGAATATTTTTCAGAGCAACATATCACATTAAACACTTTGAACAGTGCTCTTAAAGGAGAAGACATTTTCTATGGTTGAAACACCTCGTTGTGGAAGGTGTTATGTGATATAGACTTTTTGTTTGTTCAAATTTCTGAGGTTACTTGTGAAATAATGACGCTTTCTGATTCGTGATTTTTTTTGGGGTATTTGAAAGACTAAGCCCAGAGACAGCAAAGCAGTTTATTATCATTAAAAAACTGTAGTTGCTGTAAAAGGTTAATTTTTGCACTAATATCTTTGGCAGTTAAGAAACTTGTTAATAAATTGTCATCAATAGCTTCCATTAAGTAATTTACCAATTTCCCACGTTTTGAGGTTTTTTATATGCAATTATAATGAGAAAGTCTGTAGATTCAAATTGAAATCCCTTATACGTTTGGTATAATGAATTACTATATAAAATTATTAAATGTTTTGTACTGAAAACATGAAATATCAAATCGAAATTACCACAATATTGAAACATTTCAAACAAATTTTACCCCACCATTTATTGCACTAAAACTTATCTGTCATTGATTCCCTCTTTTTTAGGGGGGTTTAGGGGGTTTTGCATATACATACGCTTTACTTAGCGTCACTTTTTGATTGACTAGCGAACAGTGATGTTGGTTGTGAGTGTAAGTAAATCTAAGTGGATACCTCAGCCGTTTCACAGCTACTTAGAGAATGGGGTGGAATGGGGCTGATGCACAGATGCTACCATAAAAATATTCGAAAGTAAGTACGCACGTGTTATTTAATATTAAAGGATTACTGGTTTAAAAAGTTTTGAAATAATACTTAAAGTAAGCGCCATTGTGTCGATAATATATGAACATGGTAGGTGTGTACATTAACAAACATATGTAGTATTTACTAGTTATTAGTTTTCAGTAAGCAATACCAGCAAATTATTGCAGTGATTGAACGCCGACTAGATACCAGGCCCAGGCATTGAGTGGGAAGTATCCCGAGAACACCGGTCGCAACGACGGATACGCATAACATCTATACCTCTACGCATCAATATCCCGTGCGCACTCCTGGAGTACACCGATACGCTACCTTCCCCAAACATTGTAAAACTATAAAGTATTACAGTAAATTTATTTAATTACATAATATTTCTTTATTTATTAATTTTCCCCCACCAAGGTCTTTTGGTGTTACAGACACAAAATTAGTAGGTAATTATTACCCTTGAATAGTGGAAATGCTTAGATTAAGCAGGTAAGTATTATCAGTTCAATATACTTATATTTTGGAAGCAAATAATGGCAATACTTCAAATAATACTTTTATATACTTCTATTATCAAATATACATAAATTATTAAGGCATAAATATGATAGTTTCCAGTTGAGAAAATCTATTTGCTCAAATCTAAAATAATTATTTTTGTGGTGAAAATATTATATGTTCATAATGATTTTAGTTTATTGATTACATTTGAACTAAAAAATTGTTTTCGTCTAACAAATTCATGGGTTTGGAAAATTTTATTCTCAATATAAATACATCATCGGTTCTTGGTTATATAGGAAGTTATGTTATATTCAATGTGATGCATTTATATTCAAATTGAGTAATTATTTTTTTGTGTATTGGTTGTACTAATAATGTGATGTTGGGAGAAAGAAATCCAAGTTTTATATTTTGTAAGTTGTCCAAATAGGCATGTGCTCCACAGTTATCAACACGCAACATAATCTTTCTTTGTTATATATGTCTATCTTTCGCTATCTTGCGTTGTCTCACTTCTTGATCTGCGCCAATCCCCCTGCTCAAGCTAAATGTGTCGAGTTATACATAATAAGAAATTCGTTGTTAATTTTTTTGTCCCGATTAAATATTCTCTCAAATATCCGATGTAAATTTTCGTTTTTGTTATAATTTCATTTCTATTCTTTAAGATTTAATCCAAATAAGCGGCTGTTTCGAATAACTGGTGGCCTAATTAAGCAGAATCGACTGTATAATAATTTAAAAAGTGTATTTAACATTTAAAGAATTGTACATTTCGACAACGTCATTTGAATAGTATGGAAAATTATTATTACACCACGCATGTATTCTTCTTCAGAGTCCTCTTAATTATTTCTGATATTTATCTTCCTTTCTCCACACCGGCTGTCATTAATAAAGTAATTTAGCGAGGGCATTCGCCACATCTACGAGTGAGACATAGCTATCAATATTGGGAGCGGCGGCTATGTCTCGGGATCCCGCTGCAACCTGTTGTGTTGTAGCTTTTCGCGGCGGGAAGAAATCCGCTAAGACGCCGCTAAGTCCCGGAAAATTAATGATCCGACCCGAATCGAGACATAGCCGAGAGACGATCCTATACAAACCTCGCGTGGTGATGGGTAGGTGCAAGAATGCCGGTAAAAGATTTGGGATCCGTAGGAATTGCAGCGTTGGTTGTAATTGTATATAGGGTTTGTCAGAAAAAAAATTACCATCTCCTTAAGATTTGTTTTTTTTGATTATATATCTTTAATAAATGCTTTTGCGTCTAATTGTGTTACAATATTACGCAAAGAATAAGACAAACCCCTTTAATTACTACACCATTACTATTATGCTCTGCACTATACACTGCATACAATTAAAAACGTACCACGATATAATAAAAATTATTATGAATTCGGTTACTTGAAAACCATAACACATTAAATGATTCTGATAGTTAAAATATTCAGTTTGATTTAGTTATAACAGGGATTGGCAAACTTTTTTAGGACAGGGCCAAATCGTTACGAAAATTAAGGTCAGCGGGCCAAGTTGTAAACTCGTGTATATTTTTTATTAAGTGTTCCTCTGTGTTTTATTGAACAGAAAACAATGTACCAAAAAGTTTCCGTCGTATCATACAGGGTGTTTAAAAATTACCGACTTGTCAAAGAATCTTAAAGTTACAAAACTTATTTTTTTTTTCAAAAACACCCTGTATATTCTTATATTTTTCTGCAACATTCCCTATAGGCTTCAGTGGTTTTATTTTAAATTATTTCTATTATTTATTAACTTTTCCAAATGGTCAAATAATTTTTACCTGGTGGATTATATTATATTACATTACAATAAATTATTATTACTAGTAAATATTACAATAATCATTGTTTTCTATATGTTACTACCTAGAAAAGTACGCAATATATAAACCTAACAGTAAATATTAAATATTAAAAGTTTATCTTCATCTGGTTCGCATTTTGCAAGATGTTTGTGTGATATAAGAATTTGCAGATGATTGAAATAGCTACATAATGAAATCTTTGCAGACGATGTGGTAATAATAACAGACAGTGAAAAACAAAGAAAATTTGAACATATGGAAAGGAAACATGGAGGAAAGAGGGCATGACAATAAACAAAGAAAAAGCTAAAATCCTCGGAAACCAGAATGTTGAAACTAAAATTGAAATAAATGATATTAAAATAGAACAAATAAGAAATTTAAATATTTAAGAGTAACATTGGAAGAAACAGGAAAACAAGATGCTGGAATAAACGATTGATAAAACAAACAAGTACTACGCAATAAACCAAAAAATTATTAATAAAAAAGACAAAAAGACAAACCTAGAGTAGTGTTATGAAGAAAGCCAAGAAAAATAAGATTCCACTATTTTAGGGCATTTGGAAACACATCTCAGTAGTTCAATACCTGCTACTTCTGAAGATTTGGGCACTTTGAAAACATCTAACCAGAAAATTTTGAAGTAAAATAAGATCCATTTTTAGCAATTCTAATCCAATCTAGATCACAAGAAATGAATTGCCACATATTTTTTGATAATACTTCAACGAATGTTAATATCTTTTTATTTAAAATAATTTGAAGGGACGAAAGTTCAGTTGAGAGGGCATAAGAAACAGAAGCAATAATTACTATTAATGGACGGAACAATTGTAGAAATTCTTTCTCATTTAAAAAAAATATTAATAATTTCTCTGAGTTCCAAAAATCTCAATAAAACTTTTCCACTATTGCACCATCGAACTGGCGATGGTTAACTCGCCGAGAGCCAATAAAGTTAACCACTGCCACAACTGGTTCAATAATGCAAAATAGATAGAGGTGTTTGATGAATTATGTAATGACTTATTGAAAGCTTTGCACAAAACAAAAATACTTGGGCAGTATCAACAATGACTGTTCAGTCATCAAGAACTAACAACAACCACTAGACATTTTTTGCCTTCTGCATTAAGAAGCGTATTGTGATATTCTCAATTTATCTGACAGTCGCTTGAGCTGAGAGGTCAACAGAAAAACAAACCCTCTTCTTTGGGCACACTTCTTCAGCTTTATCGCAAATCTATTCATGAATATTTCAATTTAATTCTAAATAAGGTTAGGAATATTATTGCGAAGTACGCCGAAAGCGTTCATAGTAAATGAATTAACCGGACTTATTTACCGCGACATCAGTTGACTATCAGTCGGTGAATAGTAGATGTAGATACCTCCCGGTACAATAATTTTCGTAAACCCTTATTGTGGGTGAGAAAAACTATCGGCAATAGCTGAATTAACCGCTTGGTACTTACAACTTGCGCGGGCCGGATTTGGCCCGCGGGCCGTAGTTTGGCGACCCCTGAGTTATAAGATCTGTACAATGATCACTTTTAACTATTTATACGTACACTATTTATATTATGGTTTTAGTTTATTACTACATAAACAGAATATATATGTGTAAATAAAACATAATTTATTTATGTACCTAAGATACATTAATGCAACGAAACGGGATTTTAAACAAAGAATATTTTAAATATGCCGTAAACATCTTTTTATATTCGCCATCCGAATACATAAATTAAAGACTCGCCATCAACAAAGAATCCCAATCTCCGTCATAGGAAATATTATATTCTCTTTTTTAATAAACCGCGAATCGGTTCGGATAATTATTTTTGTTTACTTCCAAACTTAGCACATTTTTTCCCACTGCCGGCGATATAATACCTACGTGTATGCGAAATCTTCCGTTGCCGGCTCTCTTTGTTTATGATGAAAGGACCGTTCCTATGACGCAAAATCATATTTTTAGGAGTAGCTCTCCTTTGTACCGTGTCGAACAGATCGATAGCTCCTCCGACGGCGACTAAAACTGAAGCGCACAGTTTTGGGATGGACGGGATGATGGAAGAGGGAGCGGGCGACAAGAAGACGCGCTCAACCTTGAACGGTCCAGATTTAATTTATATGTGAAGTTCAAACGGAATCGCGATCCATTCCTGCGGTTTCTGTACCGAGCTGGAATAGCGCAGGTGGCGGCCTGTCCGTTAAACGAAACACGTCTTGTACAAGCAGGAGTGTAGGTGGGCTGCCTCTGATAGCCGTGACAAAGAACGACGATTTAATTCTATATTATTGCTCATACAGGATGTCCCAGCAAAATGGCTCGTTAGAATATTTCAAACTTTTGGAAGGAGCTTGATTCTGCCGAAATTAATAATTAATTAACACTAATTGCAATATTTTGATTTCCGCTAATGTTAAGAAGGACGTCGGTCTGCCAAAACCTTGAACATACCTCAAAATTTATGAATTGCTGTTTCTGAAGTAAAGAAGCTAATGACATAGCAATAATAATAATATCTACCAACGGCCAACACCAGTACTCTTCAATTGACAAAGTGAACCACGATTGTAGTTAATTTAATGTAATTATTATGTTCAAATTACTTTTTTTTCCAAACCAAGCCCACACTTTTGTAAACAGGTTCTGTGATCTTAAGCATTATGAAGTCATAACATTAGGGGTACAGCCAAATCATATCTCTTGCCACCTAAAAACGAATTGAGTAAAATACAGAAGTCTTGTTTATTTCAATGCTTAAAGATATATAACCACTTACCAGTAGAAGTAAAAAACTTGCCACCCAAAAAAATTTAAAGATGCACTGAAAAAATATCTACGTAACAAAATATTTTGTAACGTCAGTGATTTTTTCACAGAAAAAATATATTTTAATGAGACATAGATCTGTTTGTGTTTTTTGTTTTTTTTATTATTGTCTTATTTATATATATGTTAGCTTTGTTAGCTTCCGCTTATATAATGTCTTTTAATATTTATACATTTTTTATTATTATCTTTTTGTACCGTTGACGATCTCTTACGCTGTATAAGCATTACGAGGTGAAATATATTATCATTATTATTATGGCGAAGTTTTCTACCCTATATAGTTACGTTCAATAGGTATATGTGATACAGCCATTGTCGTAAAGATGGCGCTTCTATATATAATAAACTGTCATTAAACTGCTGTACAACCTTACCAAGACAAACTGGTGTCTCCATTGTATTTATTATCGATTGATATTAAACTAGAAAAAAAGTTACAGAAGAAGACTTATTCTCGGAAACGTCAAAATACTAAGTGTGCCAACCTGTACTGTCAACTTTCTGGCGTCAAAATTCCTTTGGTGTTTTCAATACAAAATTAAGATTTGTCGGCCCAAAAATAGTGGTTATCGCACGGCTAGAAATTCATTTTTTAAAGCTTCAAATCTTGACCATGTATATAATATTTTATTTCTTTTTTTCTTGGTTTTTAGGTCGTCAATATAAAAAACATGAATGAGTACGACGTTTCGCTTTATTGAAAAGCTTTTTCAAGTATATAAATAAATGTAAAAATTGTAAATTATAAACAAAATGTTTTTGTTTAATAAATGACAAATTGTTTTGTTTACTATGATTTTGAATATATTATTATGTTTTATTTAAAGATTGCATTTTAAAATAGGATGTTTTGATTATTTGTTTTTGAATTTTGTAATTAAATAGTTCTTTAAAACATTGTATTTAGTTAAAATTAATTATATAATTTTGTGAAATATTGTATATCGGTTTTATCATTGACTGCATTTTTATGTTTATAAATTTGAATTATTTCAAGTATATTACGTGTTTTTAAATGTTGTTCTTTGTTTAAAATTGTTACGTTGTTGAAATCAAAGGTATGATTTTGAGTTAAGTATTTCATGTTTTTTTAAAGCTGTAAGATTTTTATTATATTTGTGTCCTTATATTCTATTTTTCAAATATTGCCTGGTTTCACCTATATATACACCATTACAATTTTGACAGTCTATTTTATAAACTATGTATGATGTTTTACTTTTTTCAATTTTTGATTTTAATTTTGAACAGATTTGGTTTTGTAGTCTGTTTGTGTTTTCATAGGCAATTTTGTAATCATATGGTTTGAAAATTTGATTTATTTTTTCGGATAAATGTTTAACATAGGGAATTTTTATGAATTTTGTAATTGTTTGACTATTATTTATATTTTTTGTTGATTTATTATAAAAAAGAAAAAATCTTTGTTTGAATATTTTATTTATAAGAGAATTTGGATAATTATTTTGTTCTAGAATATTTTTTACTTTGTTAATAGTATCTGATCGAAAAACTGGACTTGTTAATTTATTGCTCTGTCAGCTAAATAATAATAACACTAACTTTTTGAGATAAAGGTTGTGAAGGCTTAAAATTTAGATAACGTCCAGACCATGTTGGTTTAGTATACCATTGAGTTAGAGAATTTTGTTATCATTGTTGATGAGTTTGAGGTCTAAAAAGGTAATGCTATTGTTTTCCTCGATTTCAATTGTAAATTTTAATCTTGGATGAAAGGAATTAAAATTTTCAAGTAAAACTGGTATATTTTTTCTTCTAACGCGGTTATGCAATCTCTACATATCTTTTGAAAAAAAAATTATTCGAAATTTATTTTATTTTAAAACTTTTTCTTCTAGTACCTCTAAACGATTACTTCGCCAAAACTGTAGTTTCGTAGTTTCTTGCCTAAAATAACTATTTTTGGCCAAAAAAAAACCTAATACAAATGTTTATAGATGACACCTATTAACAACCAGGCTTAAGTCCTAAAATATATACTTTGAATTAACCTCTCTCAAAACGTACTATCCGTGACAAAATAAAATTAATATATTGTAGACAAAATACACTCATTTGTAATTATCTCGCAAAACTGTAGTTTCCGGCCCCATATGACTTGCTAATATTTTATAATTAATATGTATTTTTAACAATTAAGTGAAATTAACTATTAATGAGCTACAACAATTAAAATTTAGATTGAAATGTGAAAGGAGGAAGTGCTGTAAGTAGGCAACCGATCTAACGATGTCCAGTAGTGATCCACAGAAGTATTCACAAAAGTGAATCACATTTAATGCCTAATATTTTAAGAAAAAAAAAAATTAGATCGATGAAAATCAGATTATTCCACTTAAAATAAGAAAGTTGGAAACAACAACCTGTTTATCGGAAGTGCTATCTATGAAGCTGAACGTATTTCCTTTCAAAATAATCTATGTTCATCCTGCAAACTTCAAAATTATATTTCCGTTAGAAGTTCCGAAAACTATATAGGTTTGTTTGTTTGTCTGATCTCAGCAGATCCAAGGAATTTTACGCGTTTGTTTGTATGTTAGAGAATGATTTGTGCGTGTTTGTTTGTTTAGAGCAAGCAAATCCAGATCACAAAGAGGTTCCTCTTTCTGTTCGCGATCCCACGTCCGAGCAATTACGAGCAATTTGTGCAACACAACCTACTCGCACTAACACCGTGTTGTAAACTGTCGTTTGTAAATGTAATCCGATTTACAACTGCATCAAATATGCACGAAATGGATAATATATTGATATCAATGTGATTGATGTAAAGAACGATCATTATATTTTAAAAACTTCACTTGGTAGGTACATAAATACTAGTATATGATGCATTTTTATTGTAGTCTAGATTCATTAATTTGAAAAATTACTTTTACTTTTCCTATTCATAATAGCTGTGACAATAAGTAAATAATAAAATTAAGGTTATATTGCAATCGAGCGTGTTTGTTTGTATCATCTTTAAATCCAACTCTGAGACGCTCTCAAGTTACTCTGATGACGTCAGTAGATACTGCTCCAAGCACACAAACAAACAAAGTTTATATTTGAGCCAATTCGGTGAGACGCCTGTAAATTTGTTCACATAAGAGGCTTCAAGAATTAATATTATTTTGTTTCTTTGTTAGTTTTTTTTTCCTACTTATACACAAATTGTGTGGTTTTAAGTCAAGTGGATGACTCAAAATTTCCGATTTAATCGTGGTATTCGTCTTTGTTTACCGTACTTTATACTTTCGATTGATGTTCTACCGCTCAGAAAACTCCGTATATAAGCATTAGTAGAGTTCATTTACTTCTCTCCCTTCATTTCGGTGTTTTGTGTGTGCGTGCGTCTTGTAATTAGAGCGACTCTTTTCGGCGAACCATAATATCACTGACCGGGTAACCTTCTTCGCCCGCAACGTCCGGCCAACGCCAGCAGAGATCGTGCCCCAACTCACCGAAACCCGTTAGCTCTTTTTAATTCTTATTTCCCAACAGCCAGATTTGGTCGATCGTTTGATATTTAGCTGCTAATTTGTCCAGTCGAAAAGATGCATTTTTGTTGAACAAGTGCGTCAATGGAAATAAAGAGAAACAGTTAACGATATTCTATTTTAAAGGAGAAAAAAAATATGTAAAGAAATCTTTTCGGTAGGGAATTATACAACAAAAATTCACAAGTCAAGTCATTACTTGCACGCATTGAGAAAAGAGATTGCATTAAATAGAATGCACTTAGGTGCATTAATATATTATGATGTCTGTATAGTTTTTGTTTAAGGTAAGGTAAAACAATACACATTCACATATTATATTGTCGTTATAATAATAGAATTTTATTGTCCAACAAATTAACAATCCATATAAAGAACAAAATTATAAATATAATGTGCAGACAGCAAATAACATAAAGAAAATTGGAAAAAAGCAAATTTATCTTAACATACTAAGTTATATACTAATAAAAAAAGAATACATAAACCAAAATTAAGCCAAATATGTTCTACATCCATCGCATCGGTTATTTCAAATAGTGAACTATAGTTTATTTCGTTTCGCAGTGGTGTGAAATAATATTAAAATTACGTGTCATAACTAATAGCGGTAAATGAAACTGCAGAGTTAATTGTAACAGTTAGTATATAAAAAGTGGAACTCTGTCGCGCAGAAGTTCGTGGTATCAAAAATTGTAATTGTGACAACAGGTAAGCACAATCAATGTTGTTGTGTTTAGGATTATATAAAAAATTTATAATGATAATTTTCCGTCGCATTTCCAGAGTTTCAAAATTGAATGTTTGGAGCAATACATCATAATCAAATCTCCTACAGGGGTAAATGCCCTCATACCGATAAAATAAGTTAACAGAAATACTCCAAACTGTGGTACTGGTAATACTGTAAACTTCTCCTAAACCCCTCACCACAAACTGCACTAAACTGGACGTACGTTTCGATAGTAAAGCTATCATCATCAACAGAAACACTGAACTAAAAAAAAAAATTAAAAAATAATCAAAACATTTTTTTTAGTTCAGTGTTTCTGTTGACGATGATAGCTTTGCTATCGAAACGTACGTCCAGTTTAATGCAGTTTGTGGTGAGGGGTTTAGGAAAAGTTTACAACGATAAAATAAGTATTTGAGGAACTTACGTTGAATTTTTTCGACCGGTACGATATGGCTCCTATAAAATGGATTCCAAACTAAGCACGCATATTCTAGCTTACTTCACACATAGGTACAAAATAAAGCTATGGCGGTCTCAATTTTAAACACCTGCGAATTTCGTATTACAAAGCCTAGCGTTTTTAAGGCTGATGATGTTATATGGTTCGTGTGAGACACAAAACTGAGGGAGGGATCAAAACACACTCCCAGGTCTTTAACGGTAGAACTGCGAGCAAGCGGGAAATCACCAAGAACATAATTAAAATCATCAAATGGGATTTCTTTTTCTTGTGTACGATATAACAGTACATTTCGAAACATTCAACTCGAGTTTGTTGTGAGTACACCATTCGGCGATGTTGTTGACTTGCTCTTGCAGATGGAGACAATCTGCCCTAGTAGCAATCTCTCAAAATATTTTTCGGTCATCAGCAAAAATGCACCTGCCACAATCAATATGCTCGAGCAAATCATCAAAAAAAGAATAACAGTAATGGTCCTAGGTTCGATCCTTGAGGTACTCCAGATACAGCTGTGTAACATTTCGACGTAAAACCGTTGTAAGTTGTTATTATGACATTGATCCCACTCAAGGCGAGTTACAAATATTTCAAGATAGGGCTAGTTAATCTGTTTAACAAAAAGTCGCTCATATCTCAAAATCTGTTAAGGATAGTATAGGAATGTTTGATGAAATGATAGAGATGTGATATTCTTCTAGTTTTCGAGGAAAATACTGAGTGTTCTATTTAAACAAAAAATTAATTTTCTGCATCTGAAAATATGTTACTTTGTTCCTCAGTTTTGAACACCCTGTATGTTGAAATGTGACGTGTGCTTATCGTTTCTTAGAGTTATATCTGACATTGATAACATACAAATCTGGAGTCTCTATTTCAGTATTAACCGAGATATTAATTTCTCAATGATGCAATGATTATTACTAAAAAAAAAAGGAAAACTTAAATAACTCAAAAATGGCAACATATAGCTATAGGAATAGCTAATAAAGACTGACGTATTTATGGTCGTAGAATCCAAAAATGAATAAAAAATTATATCATTCTAGTTAAAATAGCAATGTTGACGTCCATTTCCGGTCAACCGGAAGTGATATTTTGGTTAAGTTATTATATTTATAGTTCCAATCGAACAGAGTAATGGTGTCAAAATCTTCAAATTATAGTAAAATAAGAACATCCTAAACTTTTAATCACTTACGTGGAATACCCTGTATTCAATGAGTTGTGAAATGGAGAATATTGTATGGAAGCCAATGTCGAAAATTTTGATAAAATTGCAAATATCTCAAAGGCGGTTGAATTTAAACATAGAGAACCTTAAAAATATATGTAAAGGTTAGATAAGAGTAAAATAACTCTTTCTTTCGTTCATTTAATATTTAATATATGATTACTAGTTTCGGCTTTTAAAAGCCATCTTCAAATCAACGTCAAATGTCAACGTCAACGTTCAACGTTGACGTTGATCTGAAGATTGGCTTTTAAAAGCCGAAACTAGTAATCATATATTAAATATTAAATGAACGAAAGAACGAGTTTTTTTACTCTTATCTAACCTTTACATATACAGCGTTCATTGAATACTTAGAATATAATTAAAAAAATATGTTGAAATGATGTGTAGAATTCATTGAGGTAAGAAAAAAAAACATCATTTTTAAAACAACTGGGGGTTGTAAGAGAAAAAAATAAATATATTTATTAGTTTTAATAACAATAATACATAAATCTTATAATGTAGTACGCAATTAATTAAAAACTGCTTAAATTGGATATTTGTATAATTTCTAAGACATGTGAAAAATTGTTTTTATGTTACAGTTTTAGCAATCAATTCAAAAATTGTCAAATTGTATCTATAATATAAATTACATTCACTTCACACTCATACAGATGACAATTAATGATGTAAAAAAACCTCGAAGTTGTAATTATTATAAAAAAAAAACAATTTAACATTATTTTAACACACATTAAAATCCATGAACTTTACTTTTGATTTACGAACCTATCAGAAGGCCTGTGATGTAACTAAGCTTATATAAAAGTAATACTCGTCCTTTAACTCGCGACGAAACTAAAAGTGTTTCACCGGAGCGCGCGGTAGATAGAGTACATTACTTTCGCTGTTCCACCGGCTGGGAGCTATATTTAAAACACTGTCGCTTTCCTTCGGCCGCGTTCGTTCTATCACGGATCGCGCTTTTCCATAGGTGACGCTGTACTTCATTCTATATGGAAGGATCTCGCTGCAAGTATGAGCCACGTTTTATTCCGCTGTCAACGCCACCTTTTCTTTTACTAAATCCCGGAACGGCTGATAAACATTTTGTATAGAAAACGCGAAAAAATATCAGGGCATTCGATCTTTTAACAATGGAAAATTATTAAATAAAATTCACTTATCGCCGTTACATATTTTGGAAATATTGATTTCCTATCCTAGGAATATTATTGCAATTAAAACAATGCGTTTTGAAGTTAAATAGTTAGCAGTCAAGAAGAGTGGTAAAAATTTAACAAAAGAGATATACATATGCTGTCCCTGTCACTGACAGAATTAAATGAAAATGCAAAATGAATTTTTAAAATGAAAAGAAAAAAAAAATTAACTAGCTCCACGGATAAGATTTTAATTAACACAAGAAACTATTAATCTCAGAGTTACCCTCGTGAATTAAAACTTTTATCTAACCACGAAAAGTAAATTGTGAGTGAAAGAAATCAGACTTACTTAAATACGAAAAATTGAAAAGGTTTAAAATAAAAATAAAAGAACAGAATTTTTAACCCAATGACGCTAATTAACAATCAATTTATTACAACAAGGGGTTAAATTACAAATGTGCAGAAAAAAAAACCTTGAACTGAAGGTTCTGGCCTAAAATAAAATGCACTTGACTCTAAATTAAATAGGGCAATGCTATTTCCTATGTAAAGCAAAATTTTGTTTGTTCAGGAAGATTATCCAAAATACACAACCTTTGAATTTCTATCCACGAGGTTTTACAAATTAAAATCAAAGCGTGGACAAATGCAAGAAATTTACAAAAAATGAAAAAGTTAAAAGAAATAACAAAGTTTCTACTCACCCTCAAACGAGGTGATTGAAAAATAAAATGAAACAGCAAAATTGAATAACAGAAAATTAACTCTAAAATATAATGAGAGAAAAAAACTAAACTAAATCTTCCTAAACAAAAAAAAAATGATTGATCCTATATCTACTACGTGTACACGTCAATACATTAACAATCATTACAATCAAAATTCCTTGTTTGACTAAAATATTTACAGAACTAAAATTATACTTTCAAATTCAAAATTAATTACAAAATGGCAACAAAGATATAAAAGTACGTCTACTCACGTCAATAGTCGAACAAGGAAATCCTTAACAAAATACTACAACTGTTTTTCTTACAAAAATCCTCTCTCAAAATCGTACAACGCAGACGTATAACATTACAACGACAATATTCAATAGAATACGTATTAAATCAACACAAGCAAACAATAGACATTTGAATGTCTGAATTAATTAAAAAAACTTAACACTACAAAATAAAAATCATACAATAAACTCTTAAACTAAAATTAATGAAAACAAAACCAAAATTGTGAACATTCTTGGTAAATTGAAAATCAGCTGTTCAGGCCAATAAATCACAACACTAAAATATGCAACCTTAAATATCACTCAGCGAAAATGGGTTGTTAAGCACAGCATTAGTTCGTAACAGCAACGTATGTCGCTTTGTCAAAAGACAAAGGAGTTGCAATTGGCTGGTTTTACAGAAAAGACAAACAACTTACAAAAACGAAAAACTCTCCACTCCCAGCAACAGTGCTATTATCTATCTTTATTACTTTGCTTTAATACGAAAACATTATATTTTATAATATATGAATCTAACTTCATATTTAGAACTGTGTCCTATGAATAGATGACGCAATCTCCAAAAACCTCCCAGAAACAAAGGCAAATTCCTCTTCATCTTCGAGAATTGCATTCAAATTAAGTCGAACCGATGATGGAGGAGAACAAAAGGAAAAAACGGCTATTAATAGGAGAAACCGCCGAAGCGCCGAAAAAAGGTGAAAAACGACGTCGACGAAATGGGCGAAGAATTAAGTTTTGACGCGCGATGCACGGCGGACAACTTGAGGGTTTTGTGGATTCGGTTTTCTATCCTCTACTACAGAACATTAATTATTATTTTAATAAGGCGCTTTCCGAGAACCGAATCGCCGCTAGTTTGGTGGTTCGCGCCCGGCGATCGTGACTTGTTTTCGTTCGGGATGCTAGACGTCGTTTTTTTTTTTTGTTTATTCGGGTGTTTTGCATTCGCTCTTGTTACTACATATTTCAAAAGCCCGCTAAACACTCTTCTTTGTGTAGGATTGCTCCTAATTACTTTCTTTTCTAAGATATTCTTAAATTAGGAAACATTTATCGTTATCGATGAAAGTAAATGCGTTTTTCTAAATTGTAAATTGAATATCAAAAAGAGTAAATTGTCTAATACAATCTAGGTTATAGGAAAAGTATGATAGTAGTTCTAATGTTTTTTTTTCCTTTCTTCCTTTTTCTCTCACTTTTGGTATACAAGGTGCTGATATCAACTTTCTTATTTTAAATGGATTAGTGCAATTTTTGTATGCTGGTCTCCTATCCCTAAACTCAACTGTTTTTGAGATATTTTCATTTTTGTTGAATTTTTGGCGTTTCCACTAAATAGTTCATGAAACATCAGATATTTAGTGGTTCTGAACTGAACATCTGTTCTTTGGATATAAGCACTAAAATGTAGATATAAGGTGTTATAGCAATAATCACTGAATCACTACAGGTCTCAAAACGCACTACAATTGATACCTTTAACAGCAAAACTTTTTTCTTCATATGGACGGTTTTTTTTTACGCATGAAGGGGATCTTCTTGTTCAATGTATTTATTCGCCTAAAATATTACAGATAGGTAGTATACGTGTTAACATTAAAAAGGTGCTTTGTTTTAATTTTTGCGTTTTCTTCCATGTTCAATCATACATGTCTATGCTGTTTTGAGTATAATTTACTTCGATGCTGTGAAGTAGATTTTCCCTGGATTTTTTTTCTTCGGCGTTGTCTCCTGATTGGATCTTTTCTGTACATTTTTGGTTTGTCCTGCGAGGAAATTCATTTGAGGATTTTGGTGTCTGAAGTATTTGGGATATTTCTAAATTATGTTTAATTTCTGTGTAATAATATTTAGCATTTCGAAATTTTGAGGTTCTTTCATATTTGCTATTGACAGTTGTTGGAGTTGGGTTTAATAGTATAAGTTGGTAGACGTGGTGTGGTTTTTCCGTCTTCTGATGCCGACATATTTCAAGTTATTGGGAGTTTGAATCCCAAGATATACGGAATTGTTAATATTTTATTTAACATTCCAATAAGTCTATCATCTTGGATAAGAGTTTCCATACTGTTTTATTATATATATTTCGTTCATAAATTTGATGTTTTGATATTATATTGTTTTTATTAAAACTTCATTTATACATTGAATGCTTAAAAATTAAATTTGAATTTAATCTTTAACAAAGTAAGATTTAATTATATATCAAGTTAGTAATTTAGGAGACACAAGACGTACAGCCACTTGGGTAACATACCCACGACTGATAGAAACATATAAGTAGTCATTGGTTAGTAAAGAGGTGAGATTAGTTGTCGCATGATCTGTAGTGGCAAATTCTAGATATATAGAGCATATACGGAAGTTTATAGCCATTTAGCGAAGTGGGATTGTATTGTGTATATCATTAAATATATAAAAGTAGGTATCTATAAAGGAAACGCAGATTTAATTATAAAGTTTTATTTATTTTTTTAAAAACATTAGCCAGGCAAATCTATTATAGAAATCACCATATAACTTTATTGGCGCGTGGAACGTGGGGCCACCTTATTTGGCAACTTTATTTAGTATCTCTCACTATCCATTCATTCATTCATTAAGTTAGGGTGGGCACTTGAGCTAAGTGCTCATTGTACTGTCCCTAGTAAATCTCTTACTTCCACTCGAAAAGCTTGGTGTTCTCTATAAAGCCCAGTATCTTGCTCAGTAGAAACTTGAGAACCTTCGAAGGCTCCAACAGATCCTTCCCAAAATTATCTCTCTTATTTGTTATAAAAAAATTTAAAGAAAGAATGGATATTAGAAGGCGGGGCCAATCTAAGTCAGCTTTAGAGTACCAGCAGTTAGAAGGGGTGATGCAGAAGAAATACCAGAAAGAGAGCCAACTGATGAGGACATGACGTTTAAAGATTTTATTAAGATGTATACGCAAGATAGGATTGAGCAGCGACAACAGATAGCTGAGTTAAGAGAAGAGGTAAGGAATATGTGGGCAGAGACACAAGGATTGATCAGGAAGGAAATAGAAGAGCAACGAAAGAATACGGTTACAATGATAGAAGGTACTAATCAGGGAATCGATGTTATAGAAACAAAATTAGTTGACCGTACTGACAAGGTAGAAGAAGGATGTATGGATAAATTACATGAATTGGAGAGTAAACAGGTATGTAGTGTGTGCCAACTGGAGATTTGTCATGATGTAAGAAGAATTGTGAATAAAATATTGATAATCCGAGCATACGTTTTCTATAACTGGAGTATAATATAACAATACAGTTATAAGTTGTATCAATTACAATACATATATTATAATTATTATTAGAAGAATATGTATACCAAACCTTGATAACAATCGAAGTAGAATTTTAAGTTGCATTCAGTGCTATAGTAAAAAGTACCATGTTCCACTTGAAAGAAAAAGTTTTGTTATCGTTTAAAGTTAAAGGTATCCACATTGGAGATGCATTTTTGAACACCTTGTATGTGATTCAGTGATTATTCCTCCTTAAAAAAAAACGGTAAAAAAATCAAATCCCTACTCAAAAAAAAAATCTGATGACCCATTTCGGTGGGACACCTGTATATTATATAATTCTCTCTTTAATTGTATAAATACGGCTACCATTTTTTAATTATCAATTTTTCTTAAAATTCTATTTATCGAACCATTCTCTAAGAGAAAGATCTGATACAGGAAACTTAAAGATTCTTTCGTGATTTTCAACGCACATACAAAAGTATAACATATCTGTTGTTTTCTCATCGTTGTGCAGGTAAAATGTGCGTTCAGATTTCAAGAGATACCACGCTACCAGTTCTATTGTTTACTCGAAATATGATACTACAATCTTTCATGCATCTATATCTTTTTGAGTTTAGTTCCAAGTGACATCTCCATTCGATGCAGAGACCATTATTATCATTCCTGTGTTAAACCTTAAAGAGTATAAATGCAACGATTGTGACAAAGATTTAACTGTCTCTGTATGTATGCGTAGTTTATTAGAATTTCATTCTGGACTGGGTTAAGAAATAATTAATATCATGTAATAACCAATACGAATAAGATACATCTACATAATTGCCATCTAAATTAATAAAGACACCTGTATACTATAACTTATTCGTTGTAGGGAATATAAACAAAGCGGAACGTGATTCTGTTCAGTCTGTGTGTCGACCCTTAATGAAAAACAAACGAAGATCAGTGGTATACTACCGCGTGGTAGTAGTAGTAGGCAATGGTAAGCACATAAGTAGCAGTAGCGAAGGCCTATTATGTATACATGCGCGTTGTACATACACACACGGAAACGAAGAGAGTGTAAAAAAGCAAGCAGTGCCCGCACGTTACAAGTGATTGAGTCAATAATTGCCTTGAAAATATTACGGCTCTCGTAAAACAGCCCCGTAGAAGTTACCACCTTACTATAATATATACAACATATTTAGGTCTATGAGATATTAATTTTCCACCGTATCAACTAATGTTAGGTTACTGGAATCTTCTATTTCTTCTAGAAGTTATTTTTATGTTGTATGTTTACTTGACTGGAAATTTGCAGTATAGTGGCGTGCCAAAAATATTTTATAATAATGACATATGTAACCTAAGTTATAGATTGGTAATGGTAGTTGCATATGTCAAAGGGGTTTGATTTTCTCATGATAAATTGTTCTAACGCTCATCAAAGTTTTTTTTGTTTGTTAATAAAAGGTCTTTATTGCATTTATTTATAAATGAAGATAACCTAGATCAGTTTCTTCTCCCGCAGCAGAATTAGATATTTTGAGACGGGTAGAAGACAACCCAAATATTAGCACCCGAAGACTTGCCGCAGAACTGAACGTCAGTCATCCTCTCATTTGGAGAATTCTGCGGGAACAGCAGCTCTATCCCTACCACATTCAACGCGTGCAAGTTCTTGCTCCTCACGATTATGATGCACGTATGGTTTTTTGTCATTGGGTTTTACGAAAGCTGGCAGAAACTCCTAATTTTGCGACTCAGATTTTATTTAGTGACGAGGCTGGGTTTACAAGAGACGGAATATTCAATTTTCATAACAAATCACGTTCTGGCAGATGAAAATCCCCATGCTGTTGTTGAACTGCATCACCAAAACCGTTTTTCGCTAAATGTTTGGCTTGCTATTTTGGGGGACTGTTTAATTGGTCCAGTATTTCTCCCCTAATCGTTTTACGGGACAAGTATACTTGGATTTTTTAAGAAATGAATTTACTCGTTTTGTTGGAAGACGTGCCACTTTTTAACAGATTAAATATGTGTTTATTGCACGATGGAGATCCTGCGCATTTTTCCATTCGTAGTTAGAAAGTTCTTAAATCAAGATTTACAACGAGAGATGGATAGGACGGGGTGGACCACCTGCATTGCCTCCTAGGTCCCCTGACCTGACACCTCTAGACTTCTATGTTTGGGGGCATCTAAAACAATTAGCGTACGCACGATCTGTAAACAATTTGGAAGAACTCAGGCAACGAATCGTAAATTGTTGCGAGGAAATTCGGAAGACTCCAGGAATTTTCGAAGAAAGATTGCGTCGATCTTTCATAAGAAGGTGTGAAGCGTGCTTAGAAATGAGCGGTGGACATGTAGAACAATTTCTTTAGTTTTACTTTAAATAAACATTTGTTTAATTTACATTGCGATCAGAATTTCTTTGAAAATTTTTATCCTACTAAAACAATATGCTATCGACTATATGTTAAAAACAGTTGAATTGCGGACCCATGTTGACTAAGACTTTTTTGTTTATTTCCACCAGTACTATAATTGGGTAAAATATCCGACAACCTTTTTTTAACACACTGTATATTTTAACGCCAAATCACTACCGGATAAATCTTAAAATTACACTAACCATTCACGCATTTTTCACACCCCATTGTAACGAAAAATATCCGTTACATCCCATCCAAAAATTCGATAGCAATAAATCCACACACAGTAAATCCATTCTATATATATATCAAAAGCGAACCAGAAAATCCATCGCAAAAAAAAACACGCTATAATATATTAATAACCTACTACAGCATCTGTCCCATTTTCTCCAAGATCAAATCGCCGAGAAATCAGTATTAGTATCCCCTCACCGGCCGTTATGCAAATGCGCCAAGATTGGCACAAGAAAGGAACGATCGACTTTTGTGTCGGCCGTGTGCTGTGTGCGTATTCGCGTGGCAGCTTCCCGGAAAGCAGACCAAATACACGGAACATCACAGGACGGAGAACGGGATAAAAAAAGATACTTCAAATAA
Source organism: Protaetia brevitarsis (assembly GCA_004143645.1). NCBI lineage: Eukaryota > Metazoa > Arthropoda > Insecta > Coleoptera > Scarabaeidae > Protaetia > Protaetia brevitarsis. The sequence goes on from RXPK01000104.1 coordinate 366,846, forward strand.
ATAAAAAAAACACACACACACACACAGCAGATATCTGGATGCCCGACGTGTTACCGTTTTCCGAGTGACACCCAAACATAATGCAACACTTGTTAATCCCGGCCGAATGTTGTGTTGTGTGTGTCCCCTCTATTAAGTAATACGGCGGGTAATGTGCGGACCGCAAAAAAAACCGCACGACTGAAAGAGGAAAAAGTCAAAATCTATATATTTTTGCTGACGTACGGGATGCGCCCGTTGACCTCAAGCGCTCTACCTTCCGCTTTCCGTGTTTATAAACGGCTGTATGTGTGTGTTTGTGTGTTAAAAGTTGCGGATATTAACATTGTCCCAAAGGTATAAGCGGTGAGGATTGAATAGGATATTGTTGAACGTAGATTTATTTTCTAGGATTAATAAATAGATGCTGTTATAATATTTGAAATACGAACTACTTTTTTTTTGATGCTTTAAGGAATGCGTTTCTTTCTCTAAGCGTGAGAAATTGTAACGCGTGTTTCACGAGTACTCGTCCGCTATCTTTATCTTTTTTTTTTTTTATATACTAAAGAGGACCTAAAAACCATTTTTATCTCGCGATTTGTTTCAGCTAGACTAATACGACAAAAAAATTAATAACAAAACCCTATACAGTTGAAGAATCAATTAAAAATATTTTTAACTACCGGAAACGTTTCGTTATCGTTATCGGAAGTCGACAGCAAGCTTCTTATTTTAAATGAAATAATGAATTCTACGAATTATTTTAACACAATTTTTATTAAGCTTCTCTACCTGTAAATTCAACCGTTTTCGAGATATTTGCAATTTTGTCAAAATTTTGACATTTATTTTACTTCAATAATATTCTGTTTTTTTTCACAATTCATTGGATATAATGATGCTAAATTACTATGGCATAAGAAACAAAGTCATATACTTATAGCAAATTTTGTCAAAAGAATTACTAAATTTTATACAAAGTGTTTATAAATTGATCGTCCATTTAGAAATCTTTAACACTAGAAAATTATTTTTTTTTTCAAATATAACATCATAACGTGATATCGTATAACACTGTCCTGATTCTACTCCACTTTCCACGAAGATTATATCAATATTTACATCCAGTAATAGGAGATGGTCACGTAATATTTACGATTAACTGCTACCATCTAGTAAATATCACTTCTGAGTTATACACTTCTATAGTATAATATATTACTTTGAATACGAAAACGTAAATGCCAAGTGAAACAAAATGGATGCGCCATTACAATACAACTGCAATGGAACAATATATAAAATAAACAAGATTCTAACCCAACACAGATCCAAATTTTCAATTTCACTATTCATATTCTAGTAATAGAACGAGTATGTATTTCTTGACCTGCATTGTGAATAAAAAAAAGCGTCTTACACTTATAATAATCTCTCTC
>RXPK01000105.1:600000-784451 GCA_004143645.1 Protaetia brevitarsis
AGGCGCCTGCAAACAATGTTTACAAGAAAGAAATAATACAGAGTTAACTGAACAATTTTCGTTACACCACATGTGCGGGTTAATTAATACAATCTTATGTAGAATTAGAAATAAAAAACATTCGTACCTCTCAATAATTCACATACACTTTTACAAACTATAACTGACAATTTTCTGACGTAATGTTTTGTCATAACTTTTTATTCAGTCCATTCCTGTCGTTTTTATTCTCTTAATGAAACTTTTCCCTCCAACTCTGACAATTGTCATTTATCGATGTAATATATGTGAAGTTGGGTTCATACCAACCTATAAAATAATTAAAACCTTAACAAAAATAATTAAACTTAAAACAAAAAAATATCACTGAAAAGAGAAAAGTTAAATCTAAAGGGACGAAAATTTGCCAAGAGAAAAAAAAAAACATTATATAAAACTACTTCTCAATTTTTAGTTTTCTTAGTTTTTAAATTAATAAGTTATTTTGTTAACTTAATTTACTTACGTTTATGATTATATAATAATCAGAAAATGTTTTTTTTTATTAAGAAGAATAAATATTTAGTTTGGTAATATATAATCGTTATTGTTTTTTTACATGTATGCACCATTTTACTTTACTTTTTGACTTTTTCTTAGTTCTAATTTAACGTATACTCTATGTATATAGTTTTTTTCTTATATTTACAAAACATTTTTTACTTGATTTATACTTGTGTTTACTGTTACATAATAATAGAAATTCGTTTTTTATTATAATGAATAAATATTTAGTTTGGGAGTATAAATTGTGATTTATTTTTACATATATATACACCATTTTACTTATTAAAAAACATCATATATGATGACGCGTTCGCGCTCTTTCTCTTGATTGGCTGAAAAGTTAGGAGGTAACCTTTGGGCAAGGTCATATACAAGGTTACCTGGTAACTTTTTCGGCCAATCAAGAGAAAGAGCGCGTACGCGTCATCATGTATGCTGTTTTTAATAAATAAAGTGGTGCATATATGTAAAAATAAATGGCGATTTGTACTTCCAAACTAAATATTTATTTTTATATGAAAAAAGAATTCTACTATTATGTAATAGTAAACACAAGTAAATCAAGTAAAAAATATTATATAAATATAATACAAAACTTAGAACTACACACATTAAATTAGAAATTAAGAAAAAGTAAAGTAAAATGGTAAACAGATAACGATTATATATTATCAAACTAAATATTTATTCTTCCTAATAAAAAAAAACATTCTTATTATTATATAATCATACCTAAACTAAGAAAACTAAAAATTTAGAAACAGATTTATGTAATGTTTTTTTCTTGGCAAATTTGCGTCCTTCAACTTCATTTAACTTCTCTCTTTTCAGTGATTTTTTGTTTTGTTTTAAGTTTAAATATTTATTTTTTAAAAAAAAAATCTTATATTAGAAAATGTTTCAATTAATGTTTTGTCAACAAGAACGTGTCTTACAATATACTTTCAAGTTCTTTTTATTATAACAGAATACCTCAATACTAACCTGCTTTTAATGTATACAAACACGAAAATGATCGCGAGGCGCGTCATCACAGCGTCATCGTGTATCCATCCTCTCCTTTCCCCGGACCTCATCTACAACTTACGAGGTAACCTTATGTATACGGATCTTGACCTTTGGGTAACTATTGCAATTAAACAATATTTTGCGGACACGTAAGAGGACCATCTTGTATGTAGTAGTCTAACTATAAAGCTTATATTTAAATCGAGATGGACATCAGTGTAGTGTCACCATCTACCGCTATTGTCCAAAATGTTCAAAACTATTTTAACTATTTTGTCCATAAGGTTGTCTAACTAGTATGTATATAAACAATGCTAGTAGATAATTTGACATACAGAATCAATAAAATTACTGTAAACATTACCAGATGTATTTTTCCTTTATTGAACCTTATTTCTTCTATCACTAAACATAGAATTAAATATTAAATGCAACAAACGAAAGCAAAACAGCTAAGGTAACTTATGCACAATCAACGCAGTTATCCATTGCAAATCTTGAAGTGTAAATAAGCGATTGTTTCGAGGTGAAACCCTTCTTGCACAAGTGGCAAATGTAAGGTCTCTCCCCAGTATGAACGCGAATGTGCCTCTTCAACGATGTCCTCTGATTGAAGGCTTTCTTGCAGTATTTACAGACGAAAGGTTTCTCGCCAGTGTGTACACGTTCATGCATCACTAGGCACTCCTTCCTGGCGAAGGCTTTCGGCAGTAACTGCATTTATATTCCTTGATGTCTGTATGATTTACGTTAGTGGAAGCGAAGTAACTCCTTCGTTGAGAATCGTTCTCCCGCATATATCGCACAGATGTTGCCTGGTTTTATGTTGCAGCATGTGCTCTTTTTAAATAAACAGTTGACTTTACGACCTTTTTGCAGAGCTTGCATTGATTCTGTATGACTCCCTCTACGTGGACTGTATGATATCGTCTCTGGTGTAGAGACAGGCAGCTTCTAAATTCAAATTTCTTCTGGCAGACTACGCAAGAGAACGCTTTCGCACCCGCGTGTCTGTTTATGTGGTCCGTGTAATTTGCCATAATTTGGAAACCCTTTCCGCAAATACTGCAGCTATGCCTGAACTTGTTCAAATGAGTCCTGTTAATATGCCCTTGGATTAAGCTCTTTTTGTATGTCCGGTAATCGCAAAGAGGACAACCGAAATAATCTGGTTCATGCGTGTGATTATGCAGGGAAAATTTATACAACAAATAGAATTTATCATCGCAAACTAAACAGGTGTACGGATCGTGAGTTTTGATGTGTTCCTTTATCTCTGATTCAGATTTGGTTTTCATAGTGCAATTATCGCAAGAATAGGTACCCTTGGTTCTATCGTACGAGAAATTGAATTGGCTTATCTTGATTATCCTTCTATGGACGTCCTTACGATGCTTCCGCAATTGACGATCTGTCAAAAGGACTCTGGGCACTTCTTGCAGGCCCATTTCTTTTGACCAGCTTGGGACTTGGTTACTCTTTGACTTTTGAGTGATTTATTTTCCTTACATTTCTTTGGATTATGAGTTTTAATATGCTCTTTAATCTCTGATTCAGATTTGGACTTCGTGGGACATTTATTCGCAGGAATAGATGGCTTCGGCTTGATCGAAAGAGAAATTGCGTTGGTTTTATCTTAACTGCCTTCCTGTGAATTTCTTTTCGATGTTTCCGCAATTGACGGTCTGTTGCAAAAAGTCCTCCACATTTCTTGCAAGGCCACGTCTTTTGACTAGCTTGGGATATGTTCATTTCGTTGACTTCTAAGTACTTATTTTCATACGACTTTTGGAATATGAGTTTTGACTATGCTTTTGAATCTCTGATTTAGATTTGGAATTCGTAGGGAATTATTGCAAGAATGAGATGCCCTCGGCTTGGTCGAAAGAGAACTTACATTGGTTTATATCAACTACCTTCCTATGAGCTTCTTTCCGATGCTTCCGCAATTGCGATCTGTTGGGAAAAGTCCACCACATTTTTGCAATGGCCATTCTTTTGACTAGCTTGGGATATAGTTTATTTGTTGACTTCTAAGTACTTTCATTTGTCATACGACTTTTGGAATATGAGTTGATGTGCTTTTCAATCTCTGTTTAGATTTGGACTTCGTAGGTATGCAGAATAGTTCTCGCTTGGTCGACAGAGATCAAGCCTTCAACTGCCTTCCTATGAGCTTCCTTCCTATGTTTTCGCAATTGGCGATCTGTTGGAAAGAGCCCACCGCATTTCTTGCAAGGCCATGTCTTTTGACCGCCTAGGGACTTGCTTCCCCGTTGACTTCTGAGTATTTTATTCTCGCAATAGTTCTTTGGAATATGAGATTTTATATGTCGCTCCATCTCTGATACGGATATAGATTTCACAACGCAGTTATTGCAGGAATAGATATCCTCCGCTTCATTGTGAGAAAAATTGAATTGGTTCACATTAATTACGTTTCCATGCACCTCCTTACGATGCTTCGCAATTGACGATCTGTTGGGAATAATTCTGCACATTTTTTGCAGGGCCATTTCTTGCGGGCTTTATTTTCGTTCTGGCTTTCAGGTAATTTGCTTTCCTCACAAATCGGTTGCTCTTTCACAGGTAATATCTGTGACGGCTCTTCCTTGAACCTAAAACATTTAATAAATTAGAAGCACATCTGTGGTGTACTAATATTGTAGAAACAAAAAATTATACTGAAAAAATTGAAAGGTAAAATGGAGCAAAAAAAAAATTAATAATTGGGAAAATCTTCAGGTAATCAGGCAAAGTATCTATAATCAGATTTCTTCTGGGTATACATAACCAGAAGAGATTTGCAGAAAGCATCCACCTGAGTAAGAACAGTATCCGCATATTAACAGGAATACTTTCAGGCATTGTAAATTGAAAAGATATCTGAGCAGGCTTGAATTACACACACAATACAATACTTGTTTGTAACCCATGCCAAAAGGTACAAAATCCATATATGCAAATTTCCTTGTAATCTAAATTGCTTTAATACTAACCTGTATTAGCTACTTCTTTTATATCTTGTCAATAAGCTGTGCGACTTAGAGAAATTGGAAATTTTACTAACGTTCTAGATATCCTTATATTCCAATATAATTGGAATTTCAACTACAAACGAAAGAAACTACAAAAGCGATTTTCGATATCTCAATTATTAACAAATTCACCTTAGACAATTTGTTTAAATATCGCCGTTTATTTGTCTTTCAACTACAAACGAAAGGAAAATCACTACAAACAACTACAAACGATTTGAAGGAAATTGCAAAGGCGAATTTTCGATATCTCAAAGTCTGGTGCGACTGTTTTTTGAAGCCTCTTAATTATTAATATATGGAACTACAAACGAAATTATTATTACTACAAACAACTACAAACGAAATACTAACATCATCCATGAAAAGAAGTTGAATTTTCCAAAAGTTGGGCGTCAGGTTCACATAGATTTCATTAAGATATTTGTGTGTGATATATTATATCAGGTCATCTATTTTACATTTGATCACTTGACTGTGAGACAGCCTGTATTATTAATGTATGTCAACTTGTTTTTTTTTTTTTAAATAAATTGTGTTTTTGTTTGTCATCGTATATGCCAATTACGTCTCAATTTTTGAACATGCAATAATTTTCCGTCAAATGCACACTCACAATTTTTATTGTTACGAAGGGACTTGGATTTTATTATTTTAATATTAACTTTTTCTTCACACTCGTAATTTAATTCGATTACACTATATGGGTTTATAGTTCGACACTAGTAATCTATTGCCCATTTTACCTAAAAATGGTTAGAGTTATTGTTCTCCTCAGATTTCTAGAGTTCTAAATCAGTTTCATAACTACATCTGGCATGTTAACTAGTCAAAACATCTATTTCAAAAAATTAGGGCCAACACAAAATCTGCAAATTGTATAATATATAACTTTTTATTTCTATTGGAATCACTTCTAATTATGCCTTACAGTAATTTATCACTCACAGAAGCGCCTTTTTTTATAAACAGCGATCAACCATTTTTCATTTTGAAGAAAAAGATTAGTTGATATAGGTTAGCATCGATAGAAATACAAGTGGCAATGTGTTTCGAAAAATTACAATTTTACACGCGTGTTGGTAAATTGCCTCCCAAACCTTTGTAATCGTAAGCTCCAGCCATTATTGTTTTATTATTTATCGATTGGGAGCCAATTTACACACATATATTCGGTAGTTAATAATAATTGTAGAGTTTTGTGCTGGAGTTTCACTTCTTTTCATTAATTAATAGATTGTTGTACGTTTTAAATCGTTTATTTGAACCAGGCTAACAACTTAACACTAGTTTTTAACTATACAGCTAATATTTTCTTTAGTTTAAACATGTTTTTAAACAGACGCGATGTTCGGCAAAACAATGATGATGACGCTGTCCAGAATTACGCGCGAAAAGTTCTATACTTTTGTCATGCGCAACGCGCATTAATTTATACAACTAGATCAGTGACTATATACAAGAAGACAAATCATCAAGTCCATATAAAAGCAAATTAATTGTAAAAGTTATCGACAGATGTCGCCTGGATGTTCAAATTAAGATTGGAGCTAAACCAACAAATAGTATCAAGTATTAAGTATGACAGCGCAATCTACCCAAAAGCAGGTGTATCAGACAAATATAAAATCCAAAAATACTCCTTTGTTCCAAGATAGAATTCTAATTTAGAGCGGTTTTACACGTACGAGAATTTTACATAAACTTCAACTTAAAGGGATTCAAATAACTATTAATGTAATACAAAATTATAGGTAACTTCACGCTAGCTTAATGTTGAAGTTACTAAAAATAATTGAGGGAAATTTGAATTTGGTTTACTGGGTATATCCGTACACGCGCGCTTTACAACCAGTATGTTATTGGCGGTATGATCGCCGCAAAAAAAAAGTTTAAACAGAAATAGAGAGTAATATTATAATAATAGTCATATAACATTTTTATCGATAAGATTATTTCGTTCGTTGTTTTCGCTAACATTAAAAAATAATAATGAAAAAACTTTTCAATGTTTGTTTTGTAAAATAATATTATATATTAAGGTTGGTGAAGTAATATCCATTTGCAGCTAATAAATATCGTTATGTATAACGTAATAAGAAGTAAAATATTAAATTCAATAGCTATCTATGGATGTAAGATATAAAAAAGTAAATTAGAAATAGATAAAGAACAAAGACCCTTTTAAAAAGAACTAATTAAAATTCATGGATTTTTTGTTAAAATTGCGAATAAGCATGCAAATCACTTGTAAGCATAAATAGAACGTTTTGTTTCTTTCTAGATAAATACGTAATACGAATTTGAAACAAAAAGAAAGCAAAGGCTGTCTTTCCAATATTATTTCCCGCGAGATAATACACGGAAAAAATTGTTGTCTGTCTTTCTGTGTAGTTCTCCGGGTTTTTTTTTATCGGCATTCCCTTCAATAACAGATGTGGGGGATTGCACAAATGCAATTACTTAAAAGAAGGAGGGCCACGTTTTAAGTAAACAAAAGAAACATTAAATTTTCCACTGGTAGTCAAAAATCGCTTTACTATGTATTTATAATAACCCACACCAGATGTCGAAACTACATAAAAAGTTTTCAAACAAATAACAGGGTTGACCGTAAATGCAAATCAAAAGACCTCAGCCGCTATCAAACAGTTTAAGTGCTCTAAACCGGCCCTTGTTTACAATTTTGATGCCCACATTTCTTATATTTTGCACTAAATTTATTTAGCAGGTATTCCATGTGCATCAAGAGAAAAAATAGATTACGTACCTGAATTAATTATCCACCGTTGCAGATATTCTGGATTTTTTACAGGAAATGAAAACGTGTAAATTTTCATTATTTCGCAGGGTCATTCCACAGTTTAAATATTGGCATTTATCGCCAGACATTTTTTATTTTTAAAAAACAAATCACAGATAATGTATATTATGACACGGACAATACAACTTTGCTGCCTCTGTATCGCAGCACAGTAGTATATTGCAAATATCTATATTTTGAGGGAGGAGGAAGTAAACGTATTTCAAGTAAAATTTAAATACTTTTTTTTTTAATTTCCATTGGCAGAAATCTCAGATATCAAATTTTAATATTATTAATCACTTTCATAAATCCGATATGTCGTCAAAGAGTTCCAAAAATGTTGTTTATTTTCTTTCTGCTTTTCGAAATTCACTTAGCAATAAAATAAAATAATTATTATATAGTATTGCACATTTTTTGTATTGCATCAAAATATAAATAATTAAATTTCTAAGAAACAATAAAAATAAACTTACAACCAATAATAAACCTCACACGTAAAATTAAAATTTAATATCTTAACAATTCGTATTTAACATATAACAGATATACAATTATTTTTTATTTATATTCAAAATATTGTTGCCGCCTGCCGTGCTTGAAACCCTATATCATTACCATTATTAGTAATTTCATTACATTAAAATACGTTATGAATCAGTACCATCTACTGGCGAATCACACTATTATACAATTTATATAATTTAAATTCTGGTTCTTATTCTTGCTAAACATCCAGACTACCCCACAACTTTTGGCGGTGGAGACACTAGCGACATCTGGATTTGACCGCCAAAATATTGTTTTTAAGCGCAACACTTTTCCCATAAGCTTGGTTTGTCTTCTTGTATATAGTCACTGAACTAGATACAACTATCGAAAATAGCAGCAACTGTTAAAGTCGGTAAAAAAAACTAATGAGTAATGCAAAGTAATAGGGATAGATGGAATACAAGTACATTATTTTTAAAAAAAACATGTAAATATATATACAGAAACCTTAACAATAATAATAATAATAATTCATGCCTTGACATCCCCAACAGCTTTCGCCAATTACAGAAGCATCGGCCCAGTCATGAGTTATTATTACTCCTGCGCCCTTGGAGCGACTTAAGATGTTCGTCTCTCTGTTGTATTCGCCAAGGAGTGAGGAAAACCACGAAAACCTTACTCTGAGAGCAGTCCATCGAGCCCGAACCAAGGACCCTTCGACTGATAGCCCAGCGTACAAACTACTAGACCATCTCGGATGGCAATTTACCTGAACCCTTTCACACATACTTACAATCAATAAAATTAGTATAAACATTACCAAGTATCAGTAGTTTCCTTATTGAAATCATTTCTTCCGTCATTAATCTACAATTAAACAATAAAATTTCCGAAAAAGCTACAAAGATAACGTGAACACCTTCAATGCAGTTGTCCATCGCAGATTTTGGAGTGTAAATTAAGCGCATGTTTCGTGACGAAACCTTTCTTGCAGAAGTGGCAAATGTAAGGTCTTTCCCCAGTATGGATATGGCGGATGTGCCTCTTCAAAGATGCCATTTGATTGAAAGCCTTTTTGCAATGTTCACAGACGAAAGGTCTCTCACCGGTGTGTATACGTTCATGCATCACTAGGTGTTCCTTCCTGGCGAAGGCTTTCGGACAGTAACTGCATTTATATTCTTTGGTATCTGTATGATTTACGTAGTGGAAGCGAAGTAACTCCTTCGTTGAGAAGTCTCTCCCGCATATATCGCACAAATGTTGCCTGGTTTTGTGTTGCAGCATGTGTTTTTTTAAATAATAAGGCGACTTCAAGGTCGTTTTGCAGAATTTGCATTGATTCTTTACGATTCCATCTATGTGAACTGTATGAAAGCGTCTCTGGTGTATCGATAGGCAACTTCTAAATTCGAATTTCTTCTGGCAGACTACGCAAGAAAACGTTTTTGCACCCGCGTGCTTGTCTATGTGGTCCGTGTATTTCGCTATAGTTTGGAAACCCTTTCCACAAATACTGCAACTATGTCTGAACTTGTTCAAATGGGCTTTGTTTATGTGCCCTTGGATCAAACCTTTTTTGTATGTCCGGTAATTACAAAGAGGACATCTGAAGCAATTGGGTTCGTGCGTGTGATTATGCAGGGAAAATTTATACAACGAATAGAATCTATCATTGCAAATTGAACAGACGTACGGATCGTGAGCTTTGATGTGTTCCTTTATCTCTGATTCAGATTTAGTTTTCATAGTGCAGTTATCGCAGAAATAGGTACCCTTGGTCCTATCGTACGAGACATTAAATTGGCTTATCTTGATTATCTTTCTGTGGACGTCCTTACGATGCTTCCGCAATTGGTGATCTGTCAAAAAGGACTCGAGGCATTTCTTGCAGGACCATTTCTTTTGGCCAGTTTGGGATTTGGTTACTATTTGACTTGATGATGATTTATTTTCTTTACATTTAGTTGCATGATGATTTTTAATGTGCTCTTTCATTTCTGATTCAGATTTGGACTTCATGGGACATTTATCGCAGGAATATATATCTTCGGCTTGGTTGAAGGAGAAATTGCATTGGTTTATGTCAACTATCTTTCTATGAGTTTCTTTTCGATGCTTCCGCAATTGACGATCTGTTGGAAAAATTCCTCCGCATTTTTTGCAAGGCCATGTCTTTTGACTAGCTTGGGATATGTTCATTCGTTGACTTCTAAGTACTTTATTTGTCATACGACTTTTTGGAATATGAGTTTTGATATGCTTTTGAATCTCTGATTTAGATTTGGAATTCGTAGGGCAATTATCGCAAGAATAGATGCCCTCGGCTTGGTCGAAAAAGAAATTGCATTGGTTTGTGTCAACTACCTTCCTATGACTTTCTTTCCGATGTTTCCGCAATTGACGATCTGTTGGAAAAGTTCCTCCACATTTTCTGCAAGGCCATGTCTTTTGACTAGCTTGGGATAAGTTTATTTGTTGACTTCTAAGTACTTTATTTGTTATACGACTTTTTGGAATATGAGCTTTGATGTGCTTTTCAATCTCTGATTTAGATTTGGACTTCGTAGAGCAATTATCGCAAGAATAGATATCCTCGGCTGGGTCGAAAGAGAAATTGCATTGGTTTGTGCCGACTACCTTTCTATGAGTTTCTTTCCGATGTTTCCGCAATTGACGATCTGTTGGGAAAATCCCTCCGCATTTTTTGCAAGGCCATGTCTTTTGACTATCTTGGGATATACTTATTTGTTGACTTCTAAGTACTTTATTCGTCATACAACTCTTCGGAATATGACTTTTGATATGCTCTTCAATCTCTGATTTAGATTTGGACTTCGTAGGGCAATTATCGCAAGAATAGATACTCTCCTCTTGGTCAAAAGAGAAATTGCATAGGTTTATATCAACTATCTTCCTATGAGCTTCTTTCCGATGCTTACGCAATTGGCGATCTGAAGGAAATAATGCGCCGCATTTCTTGCAAGGCCATTTCTTTTGACTAGCTTGAGACCTGCTTGCTTGTTGACTTCTAAGTACTTTATTCTTCATATAACTTTTTGGAATATGAGTTTTGATGTGTTCTTCCATCTCTGATTCAGATTTGGACTTCGTAGAGCAATTATCGCAAGAATAGATGCCTTCGACTTGATCGAAAGAGAAATTGCACAGGTTTATGTCAGTACCCTCCTATGGACTTCCTTCCTATGTTTTCGCAATTGGCGATCCGTTGGAAAGAGGCCGCCGCATTTCTTGCAGGGCCATTTCTTTAGACCAGCTTGGTATCTGCATCCTCGTTGACTTCTGAGTGCTTTATTCTCCCTGTAGCTCTTTAGAATATGAGTTTTAACATGTCGTACCATGTCTGCTTCAGATTTAGACTTCATTACGCAGTTATCGCAGGAATAGATATCCTCCGCTCGATCGTAAGAATAATTGAATTGATTCGTATTAATTACCCTTCTATGAACTTCCTTCCGATGTTTCCGCAATTGACGATCTGTTGGAAAAAGGCCACCGCATTTCCTGCAGGGCCATTCCTTGTAGCCAGGTCTGAATCTATTTTCATTTTGGTTTGCGAGTGAGTCGATTTCTTCACAGTCCATTTGCTCTTTCACAGGTAATATCTGTGGGGGCTCTTCCTTAAACCTAAAACATTTAATTTTGCTCAGTATACATTAAATTAGAACACAATGTGTGGTGTAATAATACACACACAAGAAACAGTGACAATAACATGGTTCAATGGATAAGAGGATGTGGTTTTTATGAAGGGGAAAGCAAATTGAGGGCAATTCAAAACTACTATACTATACTATAATTATTATTATTTATTAATCATGGAATACTAGTTTCTAAAGTGCCAAAAGGTACAACATTCTTCTATCTGAATTTTGTTTTGATCCTAAAAGCTTCTTTCAATATTGTCAATAAAGTGTATGACTTAGAATCCAAAATAAACTCCTCTTTTCTATAGCAAATATTTAGTGAAATGCCGAGATTGCTGTTTCATTCATTGCAATATTTTGCTTTAGAAACGCGTTTCACATAGCAATAGTTACGTTTAGAAGAATGTGCGAAAGAACGATGTGAAGCACTTTAATAGTAATGCGATTTTAGTGCATTGCTTATTTGTCTTTTCTTTTGAAAAATGCTACTGCAACTACTGTTCATCAGATGATCCAGAATATCCATGTGAGAAACTTTCTTATTTCGTCATTTAAAAATAAATTAATTAAAAAATAATAAAAAATAATTCGACACCTGATTGATTTTTTTAATAAAATTTCATCATTAAAAAAATAATACATATCCTCTCACAATGTCCTTCCTCCTTTACTCATCAGTATTACAAACAAATCTCGCGCTTTTCAAAAAAATATTTTTTTATTTTTAAAATTTATAATGCTTCTCCTAAGTTGCCTAATGTTAATGTGAAAAAAAAAAGATAATTTAAAAATAAATTACCAGTTTTTTTTTATTTTATTTTTTTTGAGTGAATTGGTGGAGGGGAGTAAACATTTTTTTTTAAATATTAAAGTTAATTTTAATTTTATTTTTATTTTTTAATTAATTTATTTTTAAATAATTTCCTTTCTCATACGGAAGGAACAGAGGGCGCATTATAAATTTCAAAATTAAAAAAAAATCACAATCTCCAAGTTTATTTTTTTTAATATTTAAAATACGTTTAATTTCATTCATTTTTTTTCTTCTAATAAAAATTTAAATTCAAATTTAATATAAATTATTTTTTTTTTATTTTGAATATCAATTATCACAACGAAAAATTGAATCAAGTAAATGATTCATAAAAATAATTTGGAACCTAATTAATTCTTAAAAATCAATTTCATTATTAAAAAAATAATTGACCCCCCCTAACAACAATCCTCCCCTCCCACTCACTAGTATTTTTTTTGCAGATAATTGGAAATAAAAAAAATATTTTTTTATTTATTCATTCTTTTTGCAATGCTGGTGAATTGGTAGATGAGAGTAAATGATTTTTTAAATATTGAAATTAATTTTAAAAGACCTGGTGATTTACTTTTTAATTAATTAATTTTTAAATAATTTCTTTTCTCATACCAAAGGGGCAGAGGACACATTATAAATTTAATTTTTTTTTGTTCCCATAAAAATTTAAATTTCAGTTATTACAGCAAAAAATTGAATCCACTAAATTATTTATAAAAATAATTCGTAACTTAATTGTTTTTAATAATCAATTTTATCATTTAAAATAAAGAATAAATAAAATAATATAAATCCCTCTCCAACTGTACCTCTCCTTCTCTACTCATTAGTACTGCAAAAGATCTTCCGATTCTATATTTAAAATTAATTTAAATAAATTCAATTTTAAGTAATAATTTGTAATTTATATTTGTAAAATATATAATTGGAAATAGAAAAATGCTTTTTTATTTTCAAAATTTATAACACAATCCCTCCCTCCAAGTGCCAGAGAAAAAATAATTCAAAAATAAACTAATTAAAAAAATAATCGACCGTCTTTTTAAAAATTAATTCTACCATTCTTAAAAAAAAATTGTAAAAGGTGGAGATTGTTTTGTTTTTGCAATTCTACTAAATGGATTAGAAGGCCTCTGAGTTATTTCAGCATTTAGTAAATTATCCATTAGCTTTATTGCAGTGAAAGTATATTTGAAAGCGTTTTAATAATTTTAAAGTTAACTCCGGCCATAGTTACAGCTACAAACAGACATACACTTCCTTCTTAATACTTAAATTAGGATAGGTATATCCAGATCAACACATCTTGCTACGTTTTTCTAAAAGTAAGTATCCTTCTAGGTACACCAACTTGCAAAGCTCCATGATAATTATATATAGAAATAACCAGAAAGCTTCGTATAATCTTTAAAACGACAAAAGACAAATAAACAACAAGAACATCATAAACGTTCTTCCACCATTAAATCCCCTTAAGAAGCTCAGTCATTATTTCCTTTATATATTCATCAATTACAAGGTACAAGGAAGAATATATAGAATAAATTAAATATCTTGATGATATTTTACGTATTGTGATGCCATACAATGGGTCAGTATAGTATTGGAAACCAAAAATTACAGCTAATTGCACGTTTCAAACTGTCTCGAGTTTTATTCATCGCTATTGCATCACAAGCAGTATAAGCGATTGTCCGCTCAGCAGTTAAGAAGTTTAGAATTGGGGCGCCTAGGGGACATACGTCAAATATCCAACTCACCAGACGAGCACTGTGAAAGCAGATCAGAACGCAGTCACCAGTTAGTCTCTGGAATCACTGAATACGCAGTCTTAATCTTGTGTGCTTCTATCCTTATCTAGCGGAAGTGATAATCTATAAACAGTCTGAGCTAAATCCATAATCGGTCACTTATTCCAAGGGTAATCAAATATCTGCAAGTATTTTAATAGTATATTTCAAATCAAGGGAGGCAAGTGCTCTATCTATTTCCTCACGTGGTTTAAATACTATTTTTTTTTCTCAACCAGTCCAGTTTTAACCAAATGTCTAAAAATACTAAAGACATACCTGTGAGTGGCAGGATAGATAGTAGGCTTAATCTGTCAAGTATTTTTTGAGAACTGTCAAGTTAGTATCGTTTTAAAAGTGTTTAATAATAGTTCAATTAAAATTTAATACCTAATAATTTAGCAATTATCTCATAAATGGACTCAGACTAGGTCGAATGTACTAAGGTCATCTATCAATAATGCCACATATTATAAGATGTACAGTTTCATCATGTCAATATCACTCCTTCCTTCCTAAGGAGGAAAAGTACAATTTTCCTCCCTCAAATGAGGGAGGAAAGTGACACTTTTCTCTCTGCTGGGGAAAAAAGAGTTTTCAGTGCTATTATTAAAGCAGGCGTAGAAAGGTAATAGGTCTTTTATTATTTTTACCGAGTTCATTCGGCCTTCAGTTGATAATGGCAACCCACGTGTTACCGAAACAATTATTTAGAGTTAATAAAATCTCATGTAGCACGAAGTGATCGGATATTTATGTGTCAACCTCATACTTGGTGGGTCGTTTTACCAGTTGATCTCCATGTTTGAACAACCCATGACGTACTGCTATGGGTTTGCAACCCATGTTTGATGTGTGTATTTTAAGTTGCATATTTTGTTTTGCTTAGAACAGCTGTTTCAGTTTACCGAGAATTTTTCACAATAATGTTTAGTTTGTATAAATTGTAGTTTAAGAGTTGATTGTTTCATTTTATTTAATTTAGTGTTAAGTTTTCTTAAATTATTTCCTTTCATTTAGTTTGTCTAGCGTTTGATTAAATGCTTATTCTACTGGATTTTGTCGGTGAATTGTGCGTTTGCGTTGGAAGTTTTTAAGAGTAGGATTTTTGTAAGAATAACAGTTATAAAGTTTTGTCAGGGAGTTCCTTGTTCAACTATTCATGTGAGTAGACGTATTTTTGTAAATCATTGTTGCCATTTTGTAATCCATTTGATATTGAGAATTGATTTCTGTTAAAAATATAGCCAACCAAGGAATTATTTTTGTGATAATTGTTAATATATTAACGTGTACACGTAGTAGATATAAGATCAATTATTATTTTTGTTCGGGATGATATATTTTCAGTTTTTGTTCTTTCATTATAGTTTAAAGAGTTAATTTTTCGTTATTCAATTTTGCTGTTCGTTTTTAATTATCAATCAGCTCAGTTTGGCTGACAAGGGAACACCGGCGGGTGTCCCCCTCCGATTTCGATGAAACTTAACAGATCGAAAGAGTACCTTAAAATTTTTAAGTTAATTTTACCGTATTTTTTTTATCGGCGTATCCGCACGATTTTGGGGTACAGCCCCCTCCAAAGTTTGGACGATTTTTCAATTTTTGCAAATATTTCCTAAATTATAATAGATATTAAATTTTCAAACATAATTTGCAGCATATTGCATGGCCCTAAGGGTGGCGTCGTCCGTATTCGCAAAAAGTTAATAACGGGGGACGGGGTACCCCGTAGCCCCCATTTTTTTAACATTTTTTCTTTTTCTTATTCATGAAAAGAAAGCCGATTTTACATAGAATACGATGATGTATAACAAGTTTAGAAAATTAATAATTGTAAAAATAGAAAAATAATAATAAAGCTTCAAAATTAATAAACTTGTCTATTGATATAAATCAAATGAACTATAACAGAAATAAGTTTTTATCCTTAACATAATTTCCAGCATAATACATGGTCTCAAGGTAGATATCTTCATAAAAAGCTAATAACGGGGACGGGTACCCATACCCCGCATTTTTTTAATAATAAGTTTATTCATCAAAAAAGATTGCTTTTACATAGAAAACGGTGATGTATAATAAATTTAGAAATTAATAATAGTATAATAACTCAAAATAAATATATGTACTTGTCTATTGTGAGAATTTGATATGCACTTATCTACGCATACGTGAGTGTAATTATTATTCATCACTTCAGATATAATTGGTAATTTGCATTATAAATTTAACGCGATAAGGGATCTGGTGATTAATCAATTATTATCTAGATAAAAATAAATCCCCGAATGCATAGTAATTAACCACGAACGTTTAAGTGGTCACGTCTGCATTTAGGAAATAGGTATATAAGACGAGTATTCCAAATGAGAACATTAGAAGTCGTTTTTCGTGCAGTGTAGGTCAGTTCTACAAAAGCTACGTGCATTAATGTTTCATTCATCTCAAAAATTAAGGCGCATACACTCAAACTCATTTACAGTTGTTTTTCAACTCTCTCTACTCTAATTGTTATTTTCTAATGATGTTGACTCCTTGTGAGACAAACCACGTGTCAAGAAATGAATACTTTATTCTTTCTTTCAACAATGACAATATTAAATTTTTGTAAAAATTACAAATACCAGGGCGAAATTTGAGAAAACGAAATGTAATAAAAACATTGAACACAATTATCCATTACAGGTTTTAAAGTGCAAATTAAGCGATTTTCTCGTAATGAAACTGTTTTTGCAGATATGGCACACGTAAGGTCTCTCTCCCAGTGTGCCCTCGTATGTGCGTCTTCAAAGACGTCCTTTGATTGAAAGCCTTTCCACAATATTCACAGCTGAACGGTTTTTCACCGCTATGCACACGTTCATGCGTCACTAGGTACGTCTTCGTGACGAAAGCCTTCGTGCAGTAATTGCATTTATATCGTTTGGCACCAGCGTGCATCTCGAAGTGTATGCGAAGTAAGTCCTTCCGTTTGAAATCCTTCCCGCAAATATCGCAAAGGTGATGCTTCGATTCATGTTGCAGCATGTGCTTCTTCAATATGGCAGCCGATTTTACGATTCTCTTGCATATTTTGCACTGATTTTCTATGTCTGCATCTATATGAACTGTATGCAATCGCCTCTGGTGTATCAGTAGATAGGCCCTGAATTTAAATTCTTTTTGACAGACTATGCATGAGATTCCTTTGGCACCCATGTGCGTATTCTTATGGTCCCTATAATTTGACGCAACTTGGAAACCTTTCCCGCAAACTTCGCAATTGTGTGTGAATTTATTCAGATGATTTGTGTTTATATGTCTCTTGATTAATCGTTTTTTATCTGTCTGGTAATCGCAAAGAGGACACCTGAAAGAGCCTGGTTCGTGGATCTGATTATGCGCGGAGAATTTGTGCAGCGAATAGAATCTCTCGTTGCAAACTAAGCATATGTACGGATCGTGGGTCTTGATATGTTCTTCCATTTTGGATTGGGACGTTGACTTCATAGTGCAGTTATCGCAGAAATAGATGTTCTCGGATTGATCGTAAAAGGAATTGAATTGGTTTATCTTAAATTCCTTTTTGTGAACGTTCTTACGATGCTTCCGCAATTGACGATCTGATGAAAAACGCTGGGTGCATTTCGTACAGCGCCATCTTTCTTGGCCAGCTTCAGATGCGTCTCCTTTTTGACTTTTAAACAATTTATTGGCGTTTTTATTTACAGATATCTGTGAGTGTCTTCGCATGGACCTAAAACATTTAATCATAATCAGTATATATGTAATTAAAACCAGAAAGATGCCGAAAAATTACATACAGATAAAAACAATAATTGAAAGAATGTTGTATTATTGTATGGATTAATGAATATTATAGCTAAGAATTATGCATCTATAAGAATTATTTCTTTTTTTTGAGGAACACAGTTGGAATATGAATGTACAATGTTTGCTCAAAAACATCTACGTTTGTTTATAAATGAGGGCCAAAGATTACGAGAGTTTACTAAATGATCATAGACACTACTCTTCAGTATTTTACCTAATGGTGCATCTGGTTTAGGTTCTCTATTCATTCAAAATCATTCATAAGCATTGTAGTGTTGGAGATTTGTTAATATCCTACACCTATATTCAACTGAATGTAGCGAAAGAATTTTTACAAACATGTTACCAGGATTAATTAAAATTTATTTTCAACTTGTATACATATTTGTCCTTAAGAATAAACGTCTTGTCGATTATTATGTACCAAATACATACAACACGATCTTCATTTGTCTGATTGTCATTTGCCAAGACATTTCTTTCAAACTCATAGTGAAACTATGTAACATTTTGACGTTCACACAAAATAATTATAATTGAGAATTTAAATGTAATTTTTATCAATTTATTTTAATTAAGGGCACATTCTTTTCTTACCACTTATATCCAGTTTTCGAACGTATTTATTTGTACATTGCTCTCTGAACATAACTGTTTGTAATGTCAACGCTTTTTTGCTTTTATTTTATGGTATATTAGCGCGACTTTCTGTGATTGTAATCCCTTCTTTGACTCACCGTCTACATAGCATCGATATACCGATGTATATCGATGTATCTGTACTGAGTGTTGGATAGAATCGAGTAAAGGTTGCGGAAGAAACGAATACTTTTATATATTCCGAAACGCAGCACTGAATCGAAACCAGTTATGATGTTTTGGAATCTAGTACTAATCGAGTTAAACTTTCGATTAAGGTAGTAGTGGGTAGAATCGAGTTTTTTACACTGGGAAACTTATAGTACACTGGGTGAGTTTGGTGTGAGGTGGGGGATCGAGTTCGGCACCATTCAGTGAGCCCCCTACATTATAACAAGTCATATTAAGATCTTTTTTTGATTTGATGCAGTGTTTTAGACATATTCCGTTGTCTCAAGATAAAAAACTCACCCTGTATTTTTTTACCGTTGGTGCATTTATTTAGACACTGCTAAGGATTTTTGCTTTACATGCAAGACTTTTTTTCCTTATTTTAATACGTTTGTACAATATTCTTTTTTGTATCATATGTAATATATTCCACATATAAAATTATAGTTCTGTAGGACACATATTACGTAGAACCCTGACGCTTCTTAATGACGTTAAGAGTTAGTGTTCTTCAAAATGCATTGGCCTGAAAAATGTTAAAATTGGAGAAATTGAAAAGTTGAAAACTTAAAAAAATAAAAAAATTAAAAATGTAACAATATAAAAATTTTAAATATTAAAAAAAATAGAAAAAAAGAAAATAATAAATTTTAAACTTTTAAAATTTTAAAATTTTTTAAAAATGGAAATATTTTAAAATTTAAAAATTTAAAAATATGACATTTTAAAATTTAAAAAAAAAATTCAATTTTAATAATAATATTTAAAATTTTAAATTATGAGAATAATGAATAAGAAAATAATAATTGAAATTAAAATGAAATTTTTAAAAAAAAATTTGAATTTCTTTTAAAGTTTAAACTTTTAAAATTTTAAAAATTTAAAAATGAAAAATGTTAAAATTGGAAAAATTGAAAAGTTGAAAACTTAAAAAAATTAAAAAATTAAAAATGTAACAACACAAAAATTTTAAATATTAAAAAAAAAATAGAAAAAGAAAATAATAAATTTAAAATTTTTAATTTAACACCAATAAAAGGCCGCATTTTGCTAAAAAAATTTTTACTTCAAGTTTTATAATTCTATAAAATTCCAAATTTAATCGACAGTTTTTATAAATGGCATAAAATCATGGAAATTAATAAAAAAAACTCTTTTAACACAGATATAAATCAACATTACTCTTTCATAGAAATCACCAGTATCACGTACAATCGTGGAAAGAAATCGTAGGATACGCATCGAGCCGAACCATTCCGTAACTATTGCTATCCTCTTCTATATCTCTTCCTCCCGTCTCACCCCGCAAATTTTGCCGCAGGCGCTATATAACTCAACGGGGCAACGAGCAGATGTTCCCATATCCACAAGGTCATTATATTCTGATCTTGAACCATTATAGAACGCGAGAAATAGTAGCGATAGGATTTATGAATACATAACGCAATACTAATTGTGTGTTAGGAAAGTTGCCGGTTTCACAATTCGCATTGAAATACAATATTTATAACGTTTAGTGGTTTAAAGAAATAAATTTAATATGTGTAAAAAAATTAAAAAGATGTAATTAATTTTGTAACTGTTTAATGTTGCATTAAAATTTCCCGTCGTTTAATGTTCATCACCATTTGAAATCAATTTTAGTATATGTGTACTTAATTTGTTATTGTAAAAGTAATGCACAATTGTATAATATGAAAAGGTGAGATTAACTAATGATGACAATTAATCTTGCTTCAGTTATAATATCTTGCGCTGCTTATTCAACAATTAATAAACAACAAAATCCAAAAGACATTATACCTATATAATAATATTAATGTATGTAGGCGTATAAAGAAATTTCATGCTAATATTATTTTAATCCCTCTACAGAGTAATTACTGGATAATTGCATTTGTATATATTTATTGCAATCACCTCCTAAAATTTAGAATATCTATATAATACAAACAATACTTAGAAAACCAATCAATCTAAGAACATAGGTATTGCCACACTCTGGAATTAGGTATTATTAGCCCCTTTAATCCTGAATGTAAATTGCACACTTGCTTGTAATTAGCAAGCAATTATTCAACTAATCATGGTATAGAAATATAAAGAAAAGAAATAAATTTTATGTTATAATTAATAGCATTTTCTCTGAAACAAATAATACCAATGATTACAATCTTTACCAAATTTGCACCAACAAAACCGGTTAGGAAATAGTGATCACATGCATTTTTTAAAAATATATTACATATTTTTGGCAACCAATTTTGTTAATGCGTATGCATCTACTTACATACTTTGGAATTTTTAAATAAAATTTAATTTCATTGATTGTATTTTGCTTATTTATAAAAGTTACAATATTTTCTGTGGAAATCAGCTGTGGGACTAAAGCTTCTTTTTTATATACTTACTTATTTTTTACATTGGGAGAAATTTCCTATATTCAGACGAGTTCACTAATAATCCAATACATAGCTTACTTCATATTGCTCATTGGTACTTTTTTTTTTAAAAAAAAGGTTTGATTCATAATCGTTTTAATGCTACATCCGATTTTCAGAAAAATTCTTGCTTTCAACTCGGTTTTGAAGCGGCAGACGTTCATCTCCCGATTTTAAATTCTTAATTATAGTTATTTCAGGTGTTAAATCCGAAATATTTTGGTGAAATAAAAATAATTTCACTTTAAGCCCCCTATAGCAGATTAGTGCAGTGTTTACGAGTGCCATCCTGGATACCCCCAAAAATGCAGTAATATATTGCAGTCATTTATAAATTACCACTCTGAAACATAGTCATATTCCTATTGTAAATAACTACTTCGACTCCAAACAGAAGCGCGCGCTTAATACATATAACGCTGTGCATAACCTTTAGTAGTTTGTACGGTATATATTTGTATTTTAAGGTGGAATTCTATGCATATCTGTAGTGTCTGTAAAGTTACCTGCAACTCTGTAAGCATCTAAAATATATGGTTACAGATTTAGACATAATATTACAAGCGCTACAGATGTGCACAGAATCCCGCCATTAGTCGCATTACACCTACAATGAATTATAGGTATAAGGAGGTAAATACATAACCGCAGGTGCAAGGCTTGCATGTTATCGCTGCCGGCTACTTGCCGCCTGCCGAAAGAGAAAGCGTTTTATTGATAGCAACCAATATTTATTAGAACTTAGGCGAGGGGGGTGTGAGAGAGACAGCTATAGCAACGAAAAGGTTCGGCGCTCGATGCGTGTCCTAAGATTAGATTCCGCAATGGTACCATAAAACAACATAAAAACAAATTTCTCAAACAGAAAAGTAATCAATATTTCCAATAGTCAGTTATCCCTTGCATGTTTTGAAGTGTAAATTTAGTGACGTCTTCGAAATGAAACCGCTCTTGCAGATGTGGCAAACGTATGGTCTCTCCCCAGTGTGACCTCGGATATGCGTCTTCAAAGAAGTCCTCTGATTGAAGGCCTTCTCGCAATACTCACAAGCGAAAGGTTTCTCGCCGCTGTGTATTCGTTCGTGCATCACCAGGTATTGTCGTTTGACGAAAGCTTTACTGCAGTAGCTACATTTATGTTGTTTGATCCCAGTGTGCATCTTATAGTGTAATCGAAGTAAATCCTTTCCCGTGAAGCCCTTGCCGCAGATATCACACAAATGCTGTTTAACTTCGTGTCGTAGCATGTGCTTTTCCAAATTGAAAGGAGACTTTAAGACTCTCTTGCATATTTTACATTGATTTTGTATGACAGCATCTATGTGGACCGTGTGAAATCGTGTCTGGTGCACCAATAGGTAGCGTCTGCACATGAATTCTTTTTTGCAGACTACGCAAGAAATAGCTTTTGCTCCTGCGTGCTTATTCTGGTGGTCCCTGTAATATGACGCTTCTTCGAAACCTTTTCCACACACGCTGCAAGTGTACCTGAACTTATTCAAATGATGCATATTTATATGTCTTTGGATTAAGCCTTTTTTATGTGTCTGATAATCGCAAAGAGGACAACGGAAACAGCCTGGTTCATGGGTTCTGATTGTGTACGGAAAATTTATACAGGGAATAGAATTTCTCGGTGCAGACTAAACATATGTACGGATCGTGTGTTTTGATGTGCTCTTCCATCTCCGATTTAGACGTGGACTTTGTAATACAGTTATTGCAGAAATAGACACCTTCAGCTTGATAATAAAAATAATTGAACTGATTTATATTAACTACCCTCCTGTGAGTTTCTTTACGATGCTGACGCAATTGACGTTCTGTTGAGAAACATTCGCTGCATTTCTTGCACGACCATTTATTTAGGCCAGTTTGGGATACCTTTTTGTTTTGCCTTTTGGGCGACTTATTTTTTGCACAGTTCTTTTTCCCATTTATCGATGAAATATGCACGGACTTTCGCTGGGACCTAAAAAATAATCCTATTCAATATAAATTAAATGGGAAAATAATTATCCTAAAAAATGTATACAATACCAGGAATAGCGCATAGATTATTGTTATGTACTACTGATGGAATATCCTCTTTATTAATACTTTTAGTGTACAGGTTGTCCCATCCAAGACTGGATCTTTGATTATAGCTCTATTTTAGATTTTAGGAAAAAGTGTTTTCTACAAAAGTTTTACAGAATTCAATTAATTAATTCATTATTGTAGTATCAGATCGACAATTTAGCAAATAAATTCACGTTAATAATGAGATTTTCATCTTAAATTTCTCTTTCAAATATTTTTCCATTTATTAAGTATACAGGGTGTCCCACCGAACTGGGATATTAGATTTTTTTTAACTTCTAGTAGAAATTTGATTTTGAAACCTGCAGTGTAATCATGGCCCACTGTGATCTATTTAAAGAAAATATTTTTAACTTTATAGCACTTTCGGTATACAGGGTGTTGATATCAACTTTCTTATTTTAAATGGAACGGTATAATTTTTATCAGTCTAATGAAGTCGGCTAGTCATTTGCAACTAGTATATGAAGGTTTCCTATCCCTAAACTCGACCGTTTTTGAGATATTTTCATTTTCGTTGATTTTTTGACATTTGCACTCTTTGAAACAAAATCAAATATTTCATGAGATAGCAGATATTTAATGATTCTACTAAAGTCGATGTAAATACAAGGACGTAGCTATAAGGTGTTATAGCAATAATCACTGAATCACATACAGGGTTTTCCAAAACGTGCCTCCAATGTGGATACCTTTAAGCCAACAAAACTTTTTTCTTTCAAGTGGAACATGGTATTTTTTACTACAGCATTGAATGCAGCGCAAAATTCTACATCGATTGATATTAGGGTTTGGTATACCTATTCTTAATAGTTTTTGAAGTATTAGCATTTCTTGCAAAAAATTGCTGAAAATATGCCTAAATTCCAAGTTTCAAACAAATAAAATGAGTTTTTTCCTACAAAACACTCTATGCATTATTTGTCTAACCTATCTAAATATTTATGTTTCAGATATCTAACATTCACTAGTTTCTTACTAATAGTAATGTCTTTTAGTCATAGAGAACGTACATTAATTATTAGATATTAGTAGGCCATGAGATGTGATAACAAACAAGTGATATCCATTGTTGGTAATTTACCAAATTGCGCAGTGATAAAACTATGCAGTATTAACAAGTCATATCTTTTATAGTAAGTCCTAATGCTGTCAACTCCTTCACACATTTTCTTCTAACCAGTAAAATATTGTAAATCGAAAGAAATAAAAAAAAACATTGAAAGTTACATATACAAATAACATTTTAGACTTATTCTACATTCATGAAGAATGTAACAATGTAGATACCCACACTTATTTCTAATGAATAAAACCACAAAAAAAAATACAAAGGGAAATTAAAGCAGATATCCTAAATACACCCATATTTCAAACATTGTTCACTCACTAGACCAAGTATTTTCTTTGTAGGTGAGCTGTCTGACATGCAGTCCCCGAAAACAATCAGCCTCTTGGCTTTTTGTATTAAATTAGGTATTAAGCGATACAGACAGATAACATAAATCAGGAACAAACTATTAAAAGTCTTTGAAAATGTCCAATATAAATGTTCTTTCAGAATAATAGTGTCTTAGTTTTTTTTTTAATTTGACTTATTTTCGATGTATTTAATAAGTAGGCAAAAATATTAACATTTAATTTGCTATCGCATAATAATTATGGCTTATTAATATTTTATAATTACAATTACATAAAATTTGCTAATAATTGGAAAACTTCCAATGATGAATATCGCAGTTATGGAAACCAAACAATGCAAAAAAAGATAACGCATCATTCTAAAAAATAATATACAGTGTTTTCAGCAAAAAAATATTTTATTTACTCGAAACTTGGAAATTAGTCATATTTTAGGCAATAAATGCTAATATCTCAAAAACTATCAAAAATAGGTATACCAAACCCTGATGTCAATCGATGTAGAATTTTACGCTGCATTCAATATTGTAGTAAAAAATACCATGTTCCATTTGAAATAAACAAGTTTTGTTGGTTTAAAGGTATCCACATTGGAGATGGGTTTTCGAACACCTGTATGTGATTCGGTCATTATTGTCATAACACTTTCTACCTACGTCTTTGTACTTACATCGACATTAGTAGAACCACTAAATATCTGATACCTCATCAGCTATTTAATTTCACTTGAAACAGTGCAAACGTCAAAAAATCAACAAAACTGCAAATATATCAAAAACGGTTGAGTTCAGGGATAGGAAACCTTCATGTAAACTAATTGTAAATGACTCGATACATTCATTGTGCCGATAAAAATTGTACCATTCCTTTTAAAATAAGAAAGTTAATATCAACACCCTGTATACCGAAAGTGCTATAAAGTTGAAAATATTTTCCTTAAATAGACCATAGTGGGCCATGAATACACTGCAAGTTTCAAAATCAAATTCCTGCTAGAAGTTCAAAAAAATCTAATGACCCAGTTCGCTGGGATACCTGTATATACGATTTTCTCCGTATAATACATTAGGTTGACCGGTAGCACTGAAGATCCTTGGTAAGGTGAAACATATGTATACTAATATCAAAAGAGTGTTACATACGTGTTTAGTGTGACCTAAAATATTATTTGTAGGAATCGCATTTTAGGAAAACTACGTTATATTTTAGGTATTAATTTATTCTTTTTTCAACTACTTTAAGACATATTACTGAAAGTAACCATCATCAACATAGCAATTTTTGCAAACGTTTTATAGTCAAATTTAAAAGATGAACGTAAGTGAGAAGGGCAGACACAAGTACAATAAACAAAAGTTATCCGTTGCAAACTTTGAAGTGCAAATTAAGCGATGTTCTCGAAATAAAGCCGGTCTTGCAAATGTGACAGACGTAAGGCCTTTCACCTGTGTGTCCTCTAATATGCGTCTTCAGGGATGTTCTCTGATTGAACGCCTTACCGCAGTATTCGCATGCGAAAGGTTTTTCGCCACTGTGTATACGTTCGTGCGTTATCAGATACTGGCGTTTCACAAAAGCTTTCGGACAATAACTGCACGTATATTGCTTGATACCAGTGTGCATCTTGTAGTGGACGCGGAGTAGGTCTTTGCTGGAGAAGTCTCTGCCGCAGATATCGCAGAGGTGATGCCTGACTTCGTGTTGCAACAAATGCTTATCCAAACTGGAAGGTTTCGATAAAACCCTCTTGCAGATACTGCACTGATTCGGTAAAGACACCCCATCTATAGTAACCATGTGGAATCGCTTCTGGTGGGCTAGGAGATACCGACTGAAGGGAAATTCCTTTTGGCAGACCACGCACGAGAAAGCTTTCGCGCCGGCGTGGCCGTTTTGATGGTCTCTGAAGTTCGCCACGTCTTCGAAGCCTTTCCCGCAAATATCGCAGTTGTAAATAAATTTATTAAGATGGCTAGTGTTTATATGCTTCAATATAGCAGTCTGCCTGCGCGTTTGATACTCGCAGAGGGGGCATTGGAAGCAGCCTGGATCGTGGGTCTCATTGTGCACGGAAAATTTATAAAGGGTATAGAACTCCTCGCTGCACACCACGCATTTGTGGGGCTCATGTGTCTGCACGTGCTGTTCCATTTCGGACTGCGAAGCAGATTTTACGCTGCAGTTCAGACAGGAGTAGACGTCACTCAACGGATTGTACGAGAAATTGTATCTATTGATAACGATGTTGGTGCGATGCAGTTCTTTCCGGTGCTTTCTCAATTGGCGAGCCGTGGAAAAGACTTCGGAGCACTTCTTGCATGGCCAATTCTTTCCAAAATCGGATTTGTTTCTCGTATGAGCCTTAAACGATCTGGTGTTTCTGGTTTTTCGGTTCATAGATCTTTTCGTGTACCTAAAACATTTAATTATTTAGAATAATGCACAGGGGAATGCTTACATTTTTATAAATAAAATCGTTGCTAATAATAGTAGCAATTACAATCAAGTCATAACAGAAAATCAGCTTTAAAGGAATTATTCAAAATAATGTAGTTGTCAATTTATTCTATCCATCAAATAATAACTACTTTATTCGTTTAAGAACTAATTCATTTTATTTCAAAATTCATACTACATAAGAAACAAAGGCTGTACTCCGATAAGCTATTGAAAAGTGCTTCTAAAGCTGTCGGGCTGAAGTTAAAGCAAATGAGTCACACATACTGTAAATACCAAAAAATAGCTACCCCAATCGAGATATTAGCATAAGGGTGGAAAAAATTCAATATTTTTTCTCAGGAATTACTTAAGCCATCACGTTAAAAAAAATTACGTAGGTAAACACTGATTATGGGCGCTCTGTAAAAAATCAAGGATCAACTCCGCTCACTCAGTTAAAAATTATCTTTATTTTCCCCTTTCGAGGGGTGGTTTTTTGAGTTTGATTCATGGTGCCAACTTGGCTTGTTGTTATATTAAATTTGCTTTAATTTCAGCCCGATAGCTTTAGGGACACTTTTCAGTGATTGTCGGAGTAGAGCCTTTGATACATTGGACTTGCATTCAACCTCTGCAAGCCTTAAAATGTAAATTCAGCGAATTCTTCGAGATGAAACCCTTCTTGCAGATATGGCAGACGTAGGGTCGTTCGCCCGTATGACCTCTGATGTGCGTCTTCAAGGATGTCCGCTGATTGAAGGCCTTCCCGCAGTATTCGCAACCAAAAGGCTTCT
Organism: Protaetia brevitarsis; assembly: GCA_004143645.1. Lineage (NCBI taxonomy): Eukaryota > Metazoa > Arthropoda > Insecta > Coleoptera > Scarabaeidae > Protaetia > Protaetia brevitarsis. The sequence continues at coordinate 627,967 of RXPK01000105.1, forward strand.
CACCGCTGTGTATGCGTTCGTGCATTATTAGATACTCCCGTTTGGCGAAAGATTTAATGCAATAGCTGCACTTATACGGCTTGATAGAAGTATGCATCTTGCTGTGGAGCCGTAGTTTATCTTTGCTCTTGAAATACTTGCCGCAGATATCGCACAGATGGTGAGCGTTTTCGTGCTGCAGCAATTGATGCTTCTTTAAATTTGAGGGCGAGGATAGGACCTTCTTGCAAAGCCCGCATTGATTGGGTAGAAATACGCCATCTATAGTGACAACGTGCTTTCTCTTCTGATGCGCCATCAAGTAACGGCTAAATGGAATTCCTTCTGGCAGACTATGCAAGAAAAAGCTTTCGCGCCGGCGTGCCCATTCTGGTGCTCCATAAAGTTCAACGCGTCTAAAAACCCCTTGCCGCATATGTTGCAATTATAAGGATGCCTATTCAAATGGGTCGTATTTATGTGCGTCATCAAGGCAGGCTTAGAAGTTGTTTGATGATCACACTTCGGGCACAAGAAATATCCTGGTTCGTGGGTCTCATTGTGCACGGAAAACTTATACAGGGAATAGAATTCGCCATTGCAAACAAGACAGATGTGAGGATCGTGAGTCTTGACGTGCTGCGCCATTTCTGATTCAACCACGGATTTGTGGCAGCAATTATTGCAGGAGTATATACCGTCTTGAGGGTTATACCAAAAGTTGTATTTGTCTACTACTATGTTGGTCCGATGGAAGTCTTTACGATGTTTCTTCAGTTGACGAGATGTCGCGAAACGTTCTGTACATTTCTTGCAAGCCCATTTGTGCTCGTCAGTGAAGGAACCATTCTTCTTTCGATTCTTCGATCGTTTTATGTTAGTGGTTTTTTTATGTACGGATGTTAGCCTTGCAGATTTTCTTCTGGACCTAAAACATTTAATGTTATTCAGTACAGGCGATTAACAATATAGCACAAAGAAGTATGAAATTTCAATTCAAGATTCATTGTGAGAATGGGTAATCGTTGTAACAAGTGGTGCTTTTATCTATTGCATTTTATTTGCTGATAAATACACAGGATGTTTCAAGTCATTCATCCATTGCCCTTTTTTAATGCCTTGTTTACATCTGCATGGATAGTTAAGTGACTAGACCAACACACCAATATTTTAAGTATCAAAAAAATCTCGAGAAATTTATACCGAAAGTCGATAACACTTGCATTATTATGTTCTTCTTCATGTTTTGATATTTTTACAGGCAGTTATGGCTTCTCAGTCGGTTTTCTAGTGCACTAATTTAAATGCAATTTCTCTATCTCAATTCAAGTGTTTTTGGGGTGTGTCAAACTTCATCAAAATTACAGGTTTATACAGAGTAATCATAAATTGATGATCAGATACCATACCTTTAAGCATATTCTTTTTTTAAAAAAAACATGGTAAGTATTATTGATTATAGGCATTCGATGCAAATTTCTTCATTAATATGCTTAACTTAAGTGGTTTTTAAGAAACGTGTAACTGACGAGTGATGTGAAACATCATATGCATTTTTTTCATTTTGGATGCACCCCAGTTAAGAAGTTCATTGATTATCAAAATTATCACTTAAGCATATTGTACTAAAACGAGTCAAAATATCTCTAGTCTATATAAATACTTCTAAAACAGAAAAATATAATACTTCCACCACAAACTGAGATGTGAAAAAAAATATTGAAAAATGTCGGCTTTTCCAAATTTTGGAAAAAACCGACCACTTGTGAAGGTAGCACATAATTATTTTATTGTTTAGAGCTCTTCGCTTCGGAAATAAAAAAAAAGAATCATTAATAGTTGTTAAAACTGATTTATTCATTTTCATGGTACCTCATACAAATAAGAACATCTTACATGTATTATATAAAGCATAAGAAACTAATACAACAATAGAATTTCGGCAAAATATCTAGGCAATTTAAAATTATAACCACAATGAAAATAAAATAAAAAAATAAACGCCAGTATAAAAATTTAAAGATTATTTTGTGAGCACTGATAGTGCAATTGAGGTTAGAATGACATCATACCCAAAAAATAGTTATTTGGAAAAGTTGCTGGAACAGATTTTATTTTAAGGCCGCATTTTTTGTAAATACATTTAAAATTCTTGGTTTTAGCGGAGTATATTGAAGCAATAACACACTACATACATTTTGTGTTTGTTTTTTCTTTATTTTTTGATGTTTCGCCATATATGTATATTATAAAAAATTATTTTAAACTACACGTGGCTGCCATTTTCATCTTGTTTAGAACATATGACTATTCTATTCAATACCTGCCTTTTTGGTTTAGCTCAGTTAATTATGCAGATTATTATCAGTTCTTTGAATATCGACCAACTTTAGAAATTTTATTTGTTTTTTTTTAGTTACACCAATAAGGAATAAAGAAATATTTTGAAAAACGCGATTTTGATTTTATTCTTACTTTAGTTTCAAAAAGTCATATACAGGGTGTTTTGATACATCGTTTAAAGATTTTAAGGTCATGTAGTACGATCGAAATAAGGTTAATAGTCATAATAAACATATGTCCACAAATTAATTGTTTACGAGATAACAGCGATTTTATCGCAATTTGCAGAATAAGTTTGCTTTAGCAGTTTTTATTAAGATGTTATTGCATTTTAACATAAAATAGATTATAACTAAGGAAGATGTTCAAAATGACGTCCTTCCATTTCGACACAGGATCTATATCTGCTTTCAAAGGAAGCGCGTACTCTTTCAAAAAACAAGGGTTTTTCTCGTATTATCTGGCAACAGTGTTCTATTCATTGGTGCAACTCTGGAAGATCGTTTACCGGTGTTGCGTACACTAAACTTTTCAAATAACCCCAGATACTAAAGTCCAACGGGTTCAGATCGGGAGACCTTGGAGGTCAAGCCATGGGACCTGCTCGCCCTATCCATCTCCCAGGAAATTCATTGTTAAGATGTTCCCTAACAGCACGCGTAAAGTGCTGTGGAGATCAATCTTGCATAAACCAGAGGTTCAGCCTTAGATTTATAGGTAAATCTTCCAAAAGTTCAGGTAAAGTATTTTCCAAGAACTCGAGGTATGCAGGACCTGTTAAGCGTTGTGGCAAAACAATCGGTTCTAACAACCGTTCCCCTATCATGCCTAACCAGATGTTTAGAGAGAAACGTTGCTGGTGCCTGGCTTCAACGGTAGCATGAGGATTCTCGTCACACCAAACGTGATTGTTGTGGAAATTAAATATTCCATTTTTAGTAAAACCAGTTTCATCAGTGAAAAGGATGTTATCAGCGAAATCTGGCCGATCAGCAGCTGTTCGCAAAAACCACTCACAGAAAGCTCTTCTCGCTTGATAATCCGGAGCAGTAAGGGCTTGTACCCGTTGGATATGGTAGGGGTATAGGAGTTGCTCATGAAGAGTTCTCCAAACAAGATTGCTGCTTACACCCACTTGAGTCGAAATTCTTCTAACACTAGTTTCGGGATTTTCATCAAAAATATTCAAAATTCGATCTTCTATCTGTGGAGAAGAATTCCCATTAGCACGATCGTACATGAACACCACGTCAAATTAAACTGTCTTAAAACAATAGCTGATAAGCACCTGTTTACTGGAATATGTTATATCGATGTACTACTAGGAACACTCGCTGTTATCTCGTAAACGGTTGATTTGTGAACATATGTTTATTATAACTTTTAACCTTATTTTCGATCGTACTACATGCCCTTAAAATATTTTTAACGATGTTTCAAAACATCTTGTATAGCTGCACAATGAAATCCCATTTGATTTTGTGAAATATTTTTTTTTGGCCATCATGTCATCCAGCATTTTATATGGACTTTTTTTTTGGATCATAGCATATTTTTTTTAATTTGACGCCCTATTGGTGGTCATACAACGTACACCAAAATATTTTTTTGAACTTTTGATCATGCTGAATCCTCTTCCAATTAATAGAATTGGTCTCATGTTTGTACACACTTAATATTATATTATGAGGAAAAAGATGCGAAAGTACAATCACCCATTACAAACTTTAAAGTGTAAATTAAGCGAATCTTTCGTAATGAAGCCCTTCTTGCAGATGTGGCAAACGTAGGGCCGCTCTCCAGTGTGAATACGAATGTGCCTCTTCAAAGGCGTCCTCTGATTGAAGGCCTTCTCGCAATATTCACAGGCGAATGGTCTCTCCCCGGTGTGTATACGTTCATGCATCACTAGTGATGCCTTCTTTGTGAAGGCTTTCGTGCAGTGACCGCATTTAAATTCTTTAACACCAATATGCATTTTGTTATGCAAGCGAAGGAGATCTTTGGTGGAAAAACTTTTCCCGCATATATCGCACAAGTGTTGCTTTTCGTGATACAATGAAATATGTTTCTCTAAGTTGGACTGCGAGGAAAGAATCTTCTTACAATGTACGCATTGATTGGGCCTCAGAACCCCGTCTATGGTGATCCTATGAGTTCTCCTCTGGTGCGTCAATAAATACCCACTAAATGCAAAGTTTTTCTGGCAGACTACGCAAGAAAAAGCCTGACTGTTCGTATGCCCGTTCTGGTGCTCTTTGAAGTCTAAAGCTTTTAAAAAACCCTTTATCGCAGATGTTGCAATTGTATGGGTGTTTCTTCAGATGTACCTTGCTTATATGTACCGACAATGCTGACTTATGTATCGTTTGATAGTCGCATCTGGGGCACAGAAAAGATCCGGATCGTGAGTTTCATTATGAACGGAATATTTGTATAAGGAATAGAATTCGGCGCTGCAAACCAAGCAGATGTAAGGTTCGTGGGTTCGGACATGCTGCGCCATCTCTGATTCTACCGCAGACTTTTGACTGCAGTTATCGCAAGAGAATATACCGCTGTGGGGATTATACCAAAAGCTGTATTTATCGACGACTATCTTGGTCCTATGAGACTCTTTGCGATGTTTTTTCAGTCGTCGAATTGATGCGAAAGATTGGGTACATTTCGTGCAAGGCCATTTGCGTTCGCCAGAAAGGGAGTCATTCTTCCCTTGGTTTGGCGATTTCGTGTTTTTATTTTTGGCCTTCTTACTTACTGGATTCAGCTTTGTGGATCTCCTCTTGGGCCTAAAATATTAATTTCGTTTAGTATAAACAACTTAACAATGATAATGACGCAAACATTTTTTTATAACACTGTCCAGAGATGAACCCAGATCAAGAAATTCAAAAAAAAATAAACCTTATTTTTAAATTATAGAGTACATATATATTTTTCTTTCTGAGAACATTCACTTTGATCTTTCAAAGGGTGAGATATCTCGACAAACATTGCCCGACTTTTCCTTTTCTCGATATAACTCCAATACTACAAAAAAAATAGAAAGCTGGTAAAAATGCAATATTTGGTTAAAGTTTTCAATGAAAGCTATAAACCATTCCACTTTAGATTTTATGGCGTGAGTTTTTTTTTTTTACTATTTGCATGAGAATCCCGAAAACCATAATGGATACGTTTGGGTTAAATGGATTAGAATTACAAAGATTTGCATCTTTATAAGCCTAATCCAGTTACGCTTATGTCCATTTAAGGAAATGGTTGGTACTAGATATTTGAAAAAAAATGAAATTTAACAAAACCTTTTCAGTGCTGTAACTCTTATATTTGCAAAGGTAGACGAAAAAAAAACTTGAATATTATTTTTAGGGAATTTAATGTCAAATAACGGCATCTTCAAATATTCTTTTTCTGTCTACCTTTACAAATAAAAGAGTTACAGCACTGAAAGATTTTGATGAATTTCTATTTTTTGCAAATACCTAGTAAACTATGCACTTCCTGAAATGGACAAAAACCTATCCGGATTAGGCTTATAAGGATGCAAATATGTTTCCTTTAACTCAATGCGTATCTTTTATGGTTTTTGAGATCATATGAAAATATTGGTAAAAAAAACTCATCCGTATATATTCAGGCTTTACATGTTTACAAACTAAAAAAAAAAAAACTTGAAAATACTTGGAGTGATTTTAGATTTCACGAACATGTAGCAAAGTTATGTCAGCGCACATATATTCGTCTCAGAGCATTGTATTTTTAAGTTTCTCTTTAAAAAAAAGTTGTGAATCGCTTGTTATGTCTGTGTTATTATACGCTGTAGTACTGTATTATCCATGTTTAGATCTAAAAGACGTTTACAGGTTATTCAAAACACCTGTTGTAGATATGTTTTTTCTCTCCACAGATATGACCATGTTAGCTCTAAATATGGTCAAATAGGCTGGTTACATCTTCCAGACCTTACAAAGTTTAATTTTTTTAGTTTTCTTATTTAAACTATTACAAAATCAATTTCCTATTTATTTGCGTAGAAAACTGACACTTCGCAGCGATAACCACAACATAAATGTTAGAAATAACACTATGAATATACCGCATCATAGAACAGCTATGTTTAAGCGATCTTTTAGTTATAACGCTGTGGTCATTTATAATGAATTTATTTTAGAATTTCAAAAACAGATGTCACTGAATAGGTTTAAAAGGCAGATTAGATCTTTACTGACTGCCTAGTTTAGGTCACAGGGTTAGGTTTAGGTATGATGTTATTAATTAGTTCATTTATAGTGTGGAGTACTTTTATTATTTAAAAAGATATTATTGACTTATTTTCTACCATTTTTTTTTTTTGTTTATTTACTGCACGCATGCATTATGGAATTTTATTTTTATTCCTATTTCGCTAGAGATGTACTGTATGTATTTAGTAATTAATCATAGGTTAAGTGGAAGAATAGCTAACAGCTAAACTTCGCCTATGATTAATACACTTTGTGTGTTCCATCATGTATAAACATTAAATAAAGACGATATTATTACACCTACGGTTTCTTTCACAACGGATTAGATTGCTAACACTTCATTATTTCCCGTAATCATGGTTTTTGCCCTTTCGTTGTTGGCATAATTTACTGAAGTCGGCCAAAAAAGCTTTAGCAACAAATGCTCCTACTATCTTACGCTTTACAGTTCTAATATTCCGCTGTATACATTCTTGCAAGTTGCAATTGTCAAGCATTTACACCTTCTAATGAGTATCTCCTTTAAGAAATTCACTTTTGGTAAAAGAAGGAAAGTAAAGAAATAATAAGAACAAAAAGAATTAATAATATTCAGGTTAAAATGTTATATACATTATTAATCAACAAATAAATAATTTACGGAAAAATAATAAAATGAGGTTTATTATTTTACAAATTATTTTTATTAAGTCAAGCAGCCATTTCCTGTGTGTACACATCATCAGGCAAAAAAGTAGAATAGGTGCCAAAAAATTATGCAGCATCAATGCCGCTAGCAAACAAGTTATGAATACAAACAAAAGCTAGATAAATAATTTTAGCACAAATTCATCAAAATGGGGGTAAAATGTATTGAAAAATGTTGGGCATTTGGCCATAGAAAAAAAGAATTATTAATAATTTTTCAAGTTGATTTATTGATTTTTCTAATCTCTCGTACAAATAAGTATGTCTAACATATAGCGAAACAAAAAAACTAACATAACAAATTGATTCCAGAAAAGATTTCAAACATTCAAAATTAAGACCATAATAAAACTGATGCACTAGATTCTCTAGAGTGATAAACGATAAAAAGTTTCAGAACAAGCAAGGACTTATTTTCCAAACATTAAATTCCAATTCAAAAATTTCTCGTCCATCATTTCTATTGTCAATTCAATCCCTCCACACATCTATAATGTGGAACCAAATGCGTTTGCAAAATTCATAATTCGTCAAAGGATTGCTGGATATAATCTACTGCCACAACAAGTATTTTAATGAATACCTGCCTTTTGATCTAGGTCACTTAATTATGCAAATTAGTGTTTCAAAAAGTCTAATATAACCTTAAAATTGGATCCTATCTGATTTTGATTGGCCATCATGTCCTTTGGCCTTTTGTGGATATACAGGGTGTATCAAATATAAAAGTAAATTTTGTTGGGTGTTAACTACACGAGTATTAAGCACAAACCCACCGAAAACCGGATTTGATCATTAAGGAATAAAAAAACAGTAAAATTTAGAGCCAAAAATTCTTTAGTCCGGGCCTGATGCAAGGAAACGTCATGTTAAGCACCCGCTAAACGTGGTATTATGTATAAATACATTGCACTCATTTAGTATTATTCTTATGTGTATGCCGTAGTTCATTTAACGTTCATCTGAATAAATAAAGGCCAGTTCAGCCCAGTGTGCCTTGTAAAAATAGCAAAACTGAGGCATTTTAAATTTCTTCTTTTTATAAAATAAACATTCCTTTTTTGTTAAGAGCATTCTACGTAAGTCTACAAAGTATTATTTTTAATATCCTGATTAAGACGTTCGAGTTTCACGGATATGCGACTTCAGTAGTTACAAAAACGTAAATTATTTTTCTTTTGCTTTGTCGAATTCGAGAGTTATTTGTTAATAAGCGGTATTCACATGAATCTGAGTATATTCTTTTAGATTGATTTAATCATATAACGCAAATGAATTGAATCGAATTACACAGAAATAAGTGTAGATTACAGAAATTGCAAACACGCTTTTTACTATGTCGCGCGAAAATGATCTATATCATTTCCGCGCTTTTGCCGATGCATCAAGCTTCGATTTCTTTATATTTTTGAAATCATGAGTGGTCTTGAAAGATCGTTTTTTCGAGACGGGAAGAATTTAAATAAAATGTTCGAAGTGCTTGCACTCCAAGCGGCGATCCACACAAAATACAGCGGTAATGGCTGAATAATAGTGGTTGTGTGGGGGTATACTCGGGACAGCATTTAGGTTGGGCACACTGTGCGGCTCAAGCCCCCGGCATTATAAATACTTTTTTTCTCGTTAATGCTTACAGATAGACCCCCTGTTCCATTAAGCTTTTTATTGTATATGATTACAATGCTACATATTATTATATTTATCTCTATATCTGATAACCCCTGTATATTTTTTTTTAATTTGACGTCCTGCTAGTGGTCGCTAAGTATTTATACTAAATATTTTTTGAGCTTTTGGTCATGCTGAATTTGTCCGAGTTAGAAGAATTGGTTTATTTTTTGGACACACTCTATATATGAATCATATCATATCAAATGAGAAAGTGCTAAAGTACAATCACCCATACAAACTTTGAAGTGTAAATAAGCGATCTCCGTTATGAGCTTCTGCAATTTGGCAGACGTAGGCGCTTCGTGTGAATACGAATGTGCCTCTTCAAAGCGGTCTCTGTTGAGGCTTCTCGCCATATTCCCGGCGAGGGTCTTCCCCTGTGATACTTCGTGCATCACTGACGGTCCGCTTGGCGAATCTTTCGTGCGTACTGCATTTAATTCTTTGACACCAGCATGCATTTTGTAATGTAAGCGAAGTAGATCTTTGGTGGAGAATTTTCCCGTAATATCGCACAGTGTTGCTTTTCGTCTTAGTGGAATATGCTTTCTAAGCTGACGGGAGGGAAAATTTTCTTGCAAGTCCGCTGATTAGGCCTCGAACCCCATTATGGACCTGTGATTTCTCCTCTGTGTTTCAATAATATTCACTAAATGCAATCTCTTTCTGACAGACTACGCAAGAAAAAGGCTGTCTATCCATGTGTCCGTTCTGATGTTCCTTGAAGGTTAAAGCGTTCAAAAACCCTTTGCCGCAGATGTTGCATTGTATGGGTGTCTCTTCAGATCACCATGCTATATGTACGACATGCTGGCTTATGTATCGTTTGAAAATCACACCTGGGGCACAGAAACGAACCAGGATCGTGAGTTTCATTATGAACGGAAAATTTGTATAAAGAATAGAATTCGGCGCTGCAAACCGAGCAGATGTAGTTCGTGGTGCAATGCTGCGCATTTCTGATTCTACCGTAGCGTGGTGCAGTCTGCAGAGATATACGCTGTGGGGTTATACATGATTTTATCGAGATATCTTAGTCCTATGGAATTCTTTGCGATGTTCCTTCAGTAGACGAATTGATGCGAAGGATTCCGTACATTTCGTGCAAGGCCATTTGCGTTCGCCAGAAAGAGAGTCAATTTTCCCTCGATTTTGGGATTTGGGGTTTGTATTTTTGGCTTTCTTATTTACTGGATTGAGCTTTGTGGATCCTCTTGGACCTAAAATATTTAATTTCGTTTAGTATAAACAACTTAACAATGATAATAAAGACATAACATTTTTTTATAACACTGTCCAGATTTAGCACAGATCAAGAAATTAAAAATTAAGAAACTTTATTTTTATGTTATAGAGTACATGTATATTTTTCTTTTTTGAGGAGATTCACTTTGATATTTCAAGGGGTGAGATATTCCCCTAAATATCGACTTTCCCTTCTTCGATATAACGCCAGTACTAAAGAAAATGTAATATTAGGTTAAAGTTTTCACGAAGAGCTCTAAACCGTTTCTTTTTTTTTATAATATGTAGCGTGTGTTTTATTAGTTTTTATATCTCGATATAGTTGTAAAAGGAGCCATTAATTATAATTCACAAGTCTCAGAATAAGTCATGGTGAGTACTAATTTTAGTGGTAATGGATGCGTTTCTACGTTTTGAAATTTTACATAATTTTGTAATACACTTAACAATTCGACAAATAATAGTTTAAGGAACGAATAACTAAAATCGGTTATTATTTGACAATATACTTTATTACAGTCAAATATCACTTCCTGGTGGGGTAGACAAATGTATAAAAGAAGAATAGCGTGAAAAAATCACGTAGCCCTCGATAACCACACTAGGTTAACTAAATATATGTTGTTTAACGGAGACAAAGAAGAAAGAATACCAGATTAAAATAATATTACCAAAAAATCAACAAAATGCATAAAAATGTATTTAAAATGTTGGGTACTTGGCCATATTAAGGACAGCAACAAAAAAAGAGAATTTAACGTTTTCAAGTTTATTGTTAATTTCGCTAACTTCTCGTACAAATAAGTATGTCCTACACCTAGAGAGAAGAAAAAAAAAACTAATCTAACAATATGATTTCAGACAAGAATCTTAAACATTCGAAATTGAGCCCATAATAGCACTGTGTTATTAAAATATGGTAAAAACTTATCTAAAAACTAAAAAAAAAATATTTTGAATCCAAAGGCCGGAGTGACGGCAGACTATATTGGCAATGATTCATATGGGTAGGTGAGTTATATGTAACCGCTCATGCAGACCAAATAGTTGTATCTAAAGTCGTTTAATCGATCGAGATCAGTTATTTCCGCACGACTATGTTTGAATATGTTAATGTATTTCCAGATAATAGAATCTGCCGCTGATCCGTTCTCTGATTATTGCAAAAGCGAGACATAGTTAAATAAAATCACCCATTACAAACTTTGAAGTATAAATTAAGCAAATCTCTCGCAATCAAACTCTTCTTGCAGATGTGACAAACATAAGGCCTTTCCGCTTTGTGTCTTCTCAAACATGTGGTCTGATTGAAACCCTTTCCGCAATGCTCACAGGCGAAAGGTTTTTCGCCTTTATGGATGCATTCGTGCATCATTAGGTACTGCTGTTTGACGAAAGCCTTCATGCAGTAATTGCATTTAATTGTTTGTTACTGGATGTTCATTTTGTAATGTAATTGAAGCATATCTTTGGTGGAGAAATGATTCATTTCAGGTAAAGTATCTTTTCCGTTGGCAGTATGCCAAAATGTTACTAAGAAACGTTATTCATAATGAAAAGTTATATCACTATGCAAATTTGCAGAAGCATTGGCCTACTTTGATAAAATCCATTATTTGTCAATTTCGTTTCAGGTAAAGTATTGTTTGCGTTCACAGCACGCCAATTTGTTACTAAGAAAAAAAATTCTTAAAGCAAAACTTAATAGAGTTATGCAAATTTTCATACTGATTGGCCTAATTTGATAATCATGATATTAGCTTTGCCACTTATTATTAATCCAATCATTATTATCAAGGTCAATCTAAAAATTAGCATAATCTTATAACTTTTCGCTCTAAGCATTCTTAGTAACATATTGATATACTGTGAACGCAAGTAGTAGTTTATATGAGACGAAATTGATAAGCAATAGATTTTAGCAAAGTGAGCCGATGACTTTGAAAATTTGCATATCGCTAAAACTTTTCATTCTGAACAATATCTCTTAGTAACATTTACGCACACTGCCAAGGAAAAAGGTACTTTATCTGAAATTAAAACAGTTTTGATTCAGCTACTAAGGCCCACCGGATTTAAAAAAATCCAAAGCAAACGATAAAAAAGTTTCAGACCAAGCCGCAGGACTTACTTTCCAAATATTAAATTCCAACTCAGAAAAGTTTTCGTCCATCATATCTATTGGCAACTCAATCCGTGGACACAGTATATAATGTGGCACCAAATGTTTTTGCAAAGTTCATAATCCATCGAACAATTGCTGGATATAATCCACTGCAACAACAAGTATTCTAGTGAATGCCTGTCTTTTGAATTAGCTCAGTTAATTATGCAAATTTTGTTTCAAAAAGTCCAATATAACCTTAAAATTAAATCCCATATGATTTTTTTTTTTGAATTAATATTTTTTGCCATCATGTTCTCCGGCTTTTTGTGGATATTTTTTCTTTTTAAATTTGACGCCTTGCTAGTGGTCACATACTAAAATTTTTTTTTGGAGCTCTTGGTCATGCTGAATGTGTCTCAAGTTAGAAAAATCGGTTTCTCTTTTGGACACACTCTATATTATATCTTAATGAAAAAGGTGCGAAAGTACAATCAACCATTACAGACTTTTAAGTGTAAATTAAGCGAATCTTTCGTAATGAAGCCCTTCTTGCAGATGTGGCAAACGTAGGGCCGCTCTCCAGTGTGAATACGGATGTGCCTCTTCAAAGCCGTGCTCTGATTGAAGGCCTTCTCACAATATTCACAGGCAAAGGGTCTCTCTCCGGTGTGAATACGTTCATGCATCCAGGAAAAAACCAGATTTGCCTTTCTTTTGGCGAACGCTTTGGTGCAGTGACTGCATTTAAATTCTTTATCACCAACATGCATTTTGTTATGCAAGCGAAGTAGATCTTTGGTGGAGAAACTTTTCCCACATATATCGCACAAATGTTGGGAAATATGACTTTCTAAGTTGGACTGCGAGGAGTCTATGGTGATCCTGTGATTTATCCTCTGGTGCTTCAATAAATGTTCACTAAATGCAAACTCTTTCTGACAGACTACGCAAGAAAAAGTCTGTTTATCCATGTGCCCATTCTGGTGTTCCTTAAAGATTAAAGCGTTCAAAAATCCCTTGTCGCAGAAGCTGCAATTGTATGGGTGTCTCTTCAGATGTACCATGCTGATATGTACCGACAATGCTGGCTTATGTATCGTTTGAAAATCACATCCGCAGCAAAGAAAAGAACCTGGATCGTGAGTTTCATTATGAATGGAAAACTCGTATAAAGAATAGAATTCGGCGCTGCAAACCAAGCAGATGTAAGGTTCGTGAGTTTGGACATGTTGTGCCATTTCAGATTCCACCATAGACTTTTGGCTGCAGTTATTGCAAGAGAATATATCGCTGTGGGGATTATACCAAGAGCTGTATTTATCGATGGTTATCTTAGTCTTATGGAATTCTTCGCAATGTTCATTCAGCTCACGAATTGATGGGAAAGATTCGGTACATTTTGTGCAAGGCTGTTTGTGTTCACCAGAAAGAGAGTTATTTTTCCCTCGATTTTGGGATTTGGTGTTTGTATTTTTGGCTTTCTTATTTACTTGATTGAACTTTGTGGATATCCTCTCGGACCTGAAATATTTAATTTCGTTTAGTATAAACAACTTAACAATGATAATGACGAAAATGTTTTTTTTTTGTAACACTTCCAAAGATGAACCCAGATCAAGGAATTCAAAAAATTATATTTAACTTATAGAGTATAGAGGAGACTCGCTTTGATCCTTCAAGGGGTGAGATATCCCCCTAAATATTACCCGACTTTCCCTTTCCTCGATATAACTCCAGCAATAAAAAAACAGAAGGCAGGTATAAATGCAATATTAGGTTAAAGTTTTCAACGAAAGCTCTAAGCTATTCCACTTTTTAAATATAATATAGGGTGAGTCGTTTGTGTTTTCATGATTTGTAAGGATATCTCTGAAACCATAAAGAATACGCATTGGGGGAAATGAAGAAAGGTTTGCAGGTTTATAAACCTAATCTAGATACGCTTTTATCCATTTAAGGAATTTATTTGCAATAAATAAAAGTTTACCAAAACTTTTCAGTCTTTTCCAAAATGTAAACATGTTTTATTAACACGATAAACACGGTTTAGTAAGAAAAATCTTGAAACACTTAATGCTACAAACCTTTCAGCAATCTTATACCATTTCTGCAACTTAAATAAGGTAAAAGACTTAAATATAATATTTATAGTTAAATAAATAAATAATTTCTTTCTCGACACTATTTTGTATATGTGTGTTAAACCTCAATGTCACATATATATGAAACTTAGTACTGACCTGGCGTGCAGGCGAAAGTTGGCCACTCTAGTTAAGATATTTCGCTGTATACATTCTTGATACTAAAGCAGAACTACAAGTTGCAATTGTCAAGCATTTATACCATGTCCATGAGCTCATCCTTTAAGAAATTTACTTTTAGTAAATAAAGGAAAATAGAGAAATAAGAAGAACAAAAAGAATTAATGACATTTAGATTAATATATTACATAATAATAACTAATAATGCACAAATAAATAATTTACGAAAAAATAATAAAATGAGGTCTATCATTTCACAAATTCTCTTTATTAAGTCGAGCAGCCATTCCTGTATGCATACATCATCAGGCAAAAAAGTAGAATAAGTATGAAAAAAATCATACAGCCCTCGATAACCACACTATAGGTTAACTAAATAAATGTTGTTAACAAACAAGCTATGAATACAAAAAAACAGAACTAGATCAAAATAATTTTATCACCAATTTAAGAAAACTTAAAAAAAAATATTTAAAAACGTTGGGTATTTAGCCATATAAAAAAAAAAAGAAATGAAAGAACTATTAACAGTTTTTCAAGTTGGTTTATTAAATTTTGTAACTTCTCGTACAAATAAGTATGTCCTGCATATATTAGAGAGAAGAAAGAAAAATAATGCAACAATATGATTTTTAACCATTCAAAATTAAGATCATTATAACACTTCCTTATTATTAAAATATGGTAAAAACGTATCTAAAAACTAGAAAATTTATGTTAAATCCAAGGGGCGGAGCGACGACAGGCTATATTAGCAATGATTCATATGGGTCACTGTGTCGTATGTAAACGCCTATGCAGACTAACTTGTCACATCTGGAGGTGCTTAATCGATCAAGATCAGTTATTTCCGTACGACTATGTTAAAATACGTTAATGTATTTCCGGGTAATAGAACCTGTCGCCGTTCCGTCCTTTGATTATTGGAAAAGGGAAATAAAATCACCCATTACAAACTTTGAAGTGTAAATTAAGAGAATCTTTCGTAATGAAACCCTTCTTGCAGATGTGACAAACGTAAGGTCTCTCCCCAGTATGACCACGCACGTGTCTCCTCAAAGATGTCTTCTGATTGAAAGCCTTTCCGCAATGCTCACAGGCGAAAGGTCTCTCACCGCTATGAATGCGTTCGTGCGTCACCAGGTACTGCTGTTTGACGAAAGCTTCGCGCAGTAATTGCATTTATATTGTTTGTTACCGGTGTGCATCTTGTAATGCAATCGAAGCAGATCTTTGGTGGAGAAATCTTTCCCGCATATATCGCACAGGTGATGCTTTTGGTGTTGTAGTGAAACATGTTTCTCTAACTTTAATGGCGAGGAGAGGATCTTCTTGCAGAGCTCGCACTGATTGGGTAACAGAATCCCGTCTATGGTGACCGTGTGGCTTCTCTTCTGGTGTAACAATAAATACCGACTAAATGCAAATTCCTTCTGGCAGACTATGCAGGAGAAAGCCTGCGCACCTACATGTCCATTCTGATGTTCCCTGAAGATTAAAACATCCAAAAACCCTTTACCACAGAAGTTGCAATTGTAT
Source organism: Protaetia brevitarsis (assembly GCA_004143645.1). Taxonomy (NCBI): domain Eukaryota; kingdom Metazoa; phylum Arthropoda; class Insecta; order Coleoptera; family Scarabaeidae; genus Protaetia; species Protaetia brevitarsis. Next base: position 644,043 of record RXPK01000105.1, read on the forward strand.
GGATGCCTGTTCAGATGGACAGTATTTATATGCGCCGACAATGCTGGTTTAAATATTGTTTGATATTGACACTTAGGGCATAGGAAGGAGCCTGGATCGTGAGTTTCATTATGAACAGCGAATTTGTATAAAGAATAGAATTCGGCGCTGCAAATCAAGCAGATATAAGGGTCGTGAGTTTGGACGTGTTGTGCCATTTCTGACTCGACCGTGGATTTCTGGCAGCAGTTATTGCAGGAATATGTTCCGTTCTGGGGGTTATACCAAAAATGATATTTATCTACGACTATCTTAGTTCTATGGAATTCTTTGCGATGTTGCTTCAAGTGATGAAGTTTTGGGAAACTTTCAGTACATTTCTTGCAATGCCATTTGCGTTCTTCCACAAAAGGTTCATCCTTCTTTTGATTTTCCAACGATTTCGTTTTTTTATTTACAGATTTTAGCTTCGTAGATTTTCTCTGGGAACTAAAATATTTAATTTTGTTTAGTATGAGTTAGCAATGAAAAGAATAAAAGCAAATTTTGTGTAACACTCATAATGAGTCATTTAGAACGTGGTAATTCAAAAAAATATGAAGCTATCTTTTTTTTTTTGAGCAGCGGCTTCAGTATGGGTGACACGTCCCTTCGAAAATTAGCGGATTTTTAGTTTCCAGGATATAATTTCAGTACAAAAATAACTAGGAGGTAGTTGTATGTGCAATTGTTGTACATTTAAAAACAATATTAAAAAAAAATTAGACAATATATTTCCTAATCCTCTTTTTTTCGACAGTTTATTTTATTCTTTTATTCATTAGCCTCATTACCGATTTCAGTTATTTTTAGCCTTCAACCGGTGAGAAAAACTTTATTTCCTTTTTTAACGCTAGAAACTAGCAAACGCCCTCGTATAGTTCGCGTAGTGAGTACGCCTTCCCTTCCTGCTGGCCAAACCGCTCCAAGTTGCTTTGAGGAAGACGTACGCGACTCTACAGCGTTGACTGCTCGAGACGCTGCGCGATCTCACGGAAGAATACACCCGCCATGTGCATCCCCACAACTATTCCTCGCTCGAACTCGCTTAAGTAGTGCGATCGATCCGCCATTATACAGCGAATACGACTACATACTGGATTTTCACACCATACTAAGAACGATCGGTTTTTCCCACCCTCTTCGATCTCCATGGCGACGATATGTTCCACCTATCGGAGCCTCTCCGTAAAAAATGCGACGATAGAACAAGTCGAAACTACCTAGCATGGACTCGTCTATAGGAAACCTTGATGCTCCGCAAATTTTATGGATGTATCTTCACGCGTTCAGATTATACAGGGTGTGCTCGTCAATTATTTCCAGCAGTGTATTTTGGTACCCCATCTAGAATTTAGTTCTTATTTTTTTGTCAGGATTCTAAAGTTTTTGCAAACGAATGAAGATCATATACAACATATCTAAATTTATTACACCTATATAGGGTATTCCACGCAATTGGTTCATTAAAAGTTTATGATGTTCTATTATTTACTTATATTTGAGATTTTGGCACCAGTATCTGTCCGATTGGAACTATAAATGCAAAATACCTTTACCAAAATATCACTTCCGGTTGACCGGAAATGGATGTCAACTTTGTTATTTTAAATAGAATAATATAATTTTTTATTCATTTTTGGATTCTACAACTATAGATACGTCAGTTTTCATTAGCTATTCCTATAGCTACATGTTGCCGTTTTTGAGTTATTTAAGTTTTTCTTTCTTTTAGTCATAATCATTGCCTTATTCAGAAATTAATATCTCGGTTAATACTGCAAGTAGAGACTCCAAATTTGCTATGTTATGAATGTAGATATAACTCTAAGAAACGGTAAGCACACTTTACATTCTAACATACAGGGTGTTCAAAACTGAGGAATAAAGTGAGATATTTTCAAATGCAGAAAACTCAATTTTTTTAGATAGAACACCTTGTATTTTAATTTGGAATTAGGAAGAAAATAACATCCCCTATCACTTTATATGAGCATTCCCTATACCTATCTTTAATAGAATTTGAGATATGAGCGACTTTTTGTTAAACAGCCTAAGTAGCCCTATCTTTAAATGTTTGCAGCTGGTTCTGAAATGGATTCACGTCAAATTCATGTATTATTTTTGAATAACCATACAAGAATGTCTGTTCGAATAGCCATTTCCATTAATATTGCGTTGTACGAAAATGTAATTACAATGATATACATAAACACTTTTGGTTAGTCAATGAATTTGACATTAATCCCATTCAGAGCCAGCTACAAACACGCAAAGATAGGGCTACTTAGTCTGTTTAACAAAAACTCGTTCATATCTCAAAATCTATTGAAGATAGGTATAGGGAATGCTCATATAAAGCGATAGGGGATGATATTTACTTCCTAATTCCGAATTAAAATACAGGGTGTTCTATTTAAAAAAAATCAGTTTTCTGCATTTGAAAATATGTCACTTTGTTCCTCAGTTTTGAACACGCTGTATGTTAGAATGTAAAGTGTGCTTACCGTTTCTTAGAGTTATATCTACATTCATAACATAGCAAATTTGGAGTCTCTACTTGCAGTATTAACCGAGATAGTAATTTCTCAATGATGCAATGATTATGACTAAAAAAAAGAAAAGCTTAAATAACTCAAAAAACGGCAACATGTAGCTATAGGAATAGCTAATGAAAACTGACGTATCTATAGTTGTAGAATCCAAAAATGAATAAAAAATTAGATCATTCTATTTAAAATAACAAAGTTGACATCCATTTCCGGTCAACCGGAAGTGATATTTTGGTTACGGTATTTTACATTTATAGATCCAATCGAACAGATACTGGTGCCAAAATCTCAAATATAAGTAAATAATAGAACATCATAAACTTTTAATGAACCACTTACGTGGAATACCCTGTATAATACAAACAGGATTTTGTTTTTGATTATCTTGATTTTAATAAATTTTATTCTTTCACACTATATTTTTTTTTATGTTCTCTTAAAATTAATATTGTTTTCCACGCCTTACTATTAATTACCTTTAGTAGTAAGAAGTTACCCCAAATCAACCCTAGATTATGAAACACCCTGTATAATGTTGTTGACTTTTTATTGCTTGAGTAAATAGTAGAGGACTACACACACCCTCCACAGCCAACATAGAAACCTTCTGTGTTTTACTGCATAGCTGTTAAACGCATTTAATGCATCATATTTTTTAAGTTTTTTTTTTTCTCACAAAAATCAAGGTAACTTTGAAACGGTAACCGATAGGTAAGTAGGTTTTAGAAAATCGATTAGATAGATATAGCAGAACCTAAAAATGCACTAAAAAATATAGATTTCTGTTTATAATCATGAAAGTTGGCCATGATTTTCATAGTGCGACATAGATGAAGTTGTTTTTTTCTAAATATATCATAGCTAACTATGATTAACCCCAAAGTTTCAAAATCGAGATACCATTGCAAAGCCAAAAACGTTTAATGGACAGTTTCTGTGACTCACCCTCTACATTAGTTTTTTAATTTTATTTGATTACGATACAAAAAAATTAATATTCCCAAGCTGAGGACAATATTAAATTTAAAAATCAATGCTTATATAATTTATTTTTGACTCTGTGTGACAACAAACAATAGAAAGACTGATTCACTTTTTCACAAAATTCTTTAATGAATGCCTGAGGATGTCCGTACAAGGACGAAACCAGTAGCTTTGATTAAAGAATTTCGTGAGAAAATGAACCTGTCTTTTTATTGTTTATCCTCCTGATCAATACTTACTTTCTTTCTTATCGACATGATTTCTTTCATCGCGAATGTATTTTATCTCTAATTACAATGAATTACAAAAACACAATTATCCATTACAAACTTTAAAGTGTAAATTAAGCGAATTTTTGATATGAAACAGTCTTGCAGATATGACAGACGTAGGGCCGTTCGCCAGTATGACCTCTGATGTGTGTCTTCAAAGATGTCCTTTGATTAAAGGCCTTCTCGCAATACTCACAGGTGAAAGGCTTCTCGCCGCTGTGTATGCGTTCGTGCATTTTCAAATAGGCGCCCTTGGTGAAAGATTTCGCGCAATAATTGCATTTATACGGTTTGATCCCGCTGTGCGTCTTGCTGTGGAGGCGTAACTTATCTTTACTCCCGAAGTCTTTTCCGCATATATCACAAAGGTGGGCGACCTCGTGTTGTTGCATATGCTTTTCCAAATTCGAGGGTTTGGAAAAGATTCGCTTGCAAAGCGCGCATTGGTTGGATAAGAGAACTCCGTCAATGGTGACGGTGTGGCTTCTCTTTTGGTGTAGCCATAAATATCGGCTAAAAGAGAACTCTTTCTGGCAGACCACGCAAGAAACAGCCTTTGCACCGGCATGCCCGTTCTGATGTTCCCTGAAGTTCAACGGATCTACAAAACCCTTACCGCAGATGTCGCAACTGTAAGGATGCCTATTCAAATGGGTAGTATTTATATGCGACAGCAGAGCTGCTTTCTTAGCGTTTGGAAATCACCGATGGGACATTGGAAGCAGCCCGGATCATGAGTCTCATTATGCACTGAAAATTTGTAGAGGGAATAGAACCTCCCGTTGCAAACGATGCAGATATAGGGCTCATGAGTTTGGACATGATTCTCCATCTCTGTTTGCGATTTAGACTTTGCAGCACAATTATGACAGGAGTAGATACCATCGTGTGGATTGTAGGAAATATTATACTGGTTTATAAGGATCCTTTTCGTATGGGTTTTGGTGGTGTGGTTCCGTAGATCACGCCTTGTTGAAAAGCACGTGTTACATTTCTTGCACGTCCATTTTTTCTCATCACTATGCGAAATATCTGCCATGGCGTGATTTTCGGTTAATGTGAACTTCTTTGACGTGCTTTTGGGCGGTATATCCGTATGTTCTTGCTTGAACCTAAAAGATAATTAGTTATTTTAACAAATAAAAAGCAATAATTGAAATGCATAGCAGGGCTTAATTGGTTCTGAAGGGAAATAAGATGCAAAAACCAACAGAAATAATGAAATACCATTGTTTCCTCCAACAAATGAAACTTGATCGGTTATAGGCTAATCTAACGTAAGAACAACTCTAGATTTCTCAACATATGAAAAGTACTTACTTGTTTTTTTTTTTGTGGAAACAACCACCCACTCCTGATTTTCTTTTTGACAAATGTTAGAATGATTATTAAATATTTTGATTCAGATGCAGGATATGCATATGTTCATATTCCATATGTATTATGTATGTACAGGCCAGATCATGAATGTTTGTAGTTACGTCATATTTGCTTATGACGTATGCAGCGCCTGAAACAAATTCAGGCACACCAACATTGTTTACAATGAACTGTACGAAATGACAATTGTCAAATTTAATGAGGTTATACGCAGTTTTAATAGATTTTCTTTTATAACTGAAAGGATTGGTTCAGTTTTTAGTCAACGTTGCGTTTTAACAATAATCATGAGTAATGCAACTAATAGGATTCTAAATAGTGAACTTTTCTATTGACAATGCTTTCGTGATCAGGCTAAGCTTATTATTAAATGTGTTTTCAATGAAATAATGTATTACCACAATAATGTAGTTCTCATATCAAAAACCTATTTGCAAATTAAAATGTAGAAAATATTCAAGCAACATAAAAGTATTTAGTTTAATATACGTTACCAATGATTAATTAAACGAAAGATGATGTTTTTATTTTATGTAGCAAACATAATTTCTATACAATGGTATATACAAAACATAATATTGCAGTAAATTAAATTAAAATATGTCAATATTGAAAGAAAAGAATAGTGAAATTAAAAATATATTTAATTTGTGTCTTCGCTCTCATCTTCTGATCCGCAATTAACTGTCAGAACAAAGTCATGTTTGCTTCACATTCGTACCACTCTTTAATTTTCCCTGTGTGATTTATGCAATTTTGCCAGGAGTCTGGTGTACAGCTGTCCAAACTTTCTTGCCACATTCCCAATACTTGTTTATCGCCATAACCATCCCCGACCAATATGGTTATTATAATAGCCTTTCGCATGTGCCCATATAAATTCGATAGCATTGAAATCGCAGTGATGCAGAGGAAGTCTTGAAACTTTATGCCCATGTGATCGAAGTAATTCACCAATAACATAAACCTTAACCATAAATTACTTTACGAACATCCATTTTATTTCTCTCTGACACATCACATGTTTTGGGCATCAATCGTGGCTTGTACAGGGCTGTTGAAGCACTCGATGAAGGAACAGCAGATATAGCTTCCTTCTTGCGCTTTGTGTTGTAGATGATACCCATAGAAATGCCCAAAGCATTCGCAACTCTCTACAATTTGTATGTAAGTTTTAATTTAATAATAACCAATTATAATTTACCTCATGGATCGCATCAACGGATATTAGAGGACTTCCATTTCGCTTTTCCTCCTCGAAATACACTAGTAAACGACTGACCAACTCTTGGCAACAAGAACTAAGTCGTTTACCAGGCATCTTGAACTGTAACCTAAAAAAATGTTTAAAGTCTTTGTATGTTTCTTTAACACCTGTAAACTTACCACAAACTAAACGATTTACTTCACTATAGCTCTGAAAAGAACGTTTGGTAAAAGAAATAATAGAAGTAAGTAAAAATTCAAACCTAAAGAAGGGTCAATAAACAGTAAAAAGCAGATGTCAAATGTCAACGGAGCGGTAAAATGGGTGGTTGCATGCCCTGAAGTGAACATTATGAAAGGTCTCATTTACGCATTACTCGACCGTATTCTATCTCACTTCAACTAGTTTGTTGGTACTTAATAAAATATGGACGTATAGCTTAAGTAGCTACTTCTATCCTCGCTTGTCTATATGAATGCTTCCAATTTTTTGAAACTACGCTTGTCTTTACTTTACCGACCTGTTAATGACGTAACTAAAAACATTCAAGACTTCCTCTGTAGGTAGCCGTGCTGCGTTGAGTGCGACCTAACATGGTTTACGAGATGGTTTTTCAGCTGCTGCTGTCACATGGAGCTTCGTTGACGCAATCTACAAGGCTATTGACAATGGGATGTATACCACCGGACTGTTCTTTGATCTGACGTCGTTGGTTTCAATTGTACTTAACGGAGAGAAAGATGATTGTTAAGGTAAATAATGTGACATCCAGTGAGTATTCGATCTAGCATGGAGTGCCTTAGGGATCGGTGCTCGGACCATTGTTGTTTATTATTATTATATATTTTTACAAGTGATTTACCTGAATATGTTAATCTTGATAGACTGGTGGTGTGCTGACCACTGGAAGTATAATATACGATATGGACCTTCACAAATGCCCGTCATTTAAAGCAGGCCATTGGTGGGTATAACATTTCACAAAAGTACATTGAATTATTTCGCGTAATTTATATTTTTTGAGGGACAGATGAAGACAAAGTTATTTAATACTTATCAGGTACCTCCACAGACCCAAATGTCTCCCCTAATCAACATTACGACTTCGGATGGAACCGGTTACCGTAATTCACTAGAGCGAGATTCGAACATGCGACTTCTAGTAATGTAAATTACACGATGCACCCCAGTGTTGTTGAATAAATACAACTTCAATTTTGAGGCACTAAAATTCTTCACCATGAGACACATTAGCCTAAGAAACTTTTCTTAGAACTGTAGTATATAAGAAAATATAGTAATTCGATCAATTCATAATAATAAACAAAGCCATGACAAACGCTAAAACAAAATATTTTCGTTGCTGGTCGTAAGTGTTGCACTTTAGTGTACATGGAGCAATTGATTTGTTGCACATTGTACTTTTCATCTGTCATATAATTGTGTAATTTACCGACTTAGTGATAACGTTGTTGTTGCTTGGCACGAGTTCCTAACCGTTCATATTATAAATACTTTAAATAGTTTAATAACATTGTCTAAATTTACAACTTATACTTCCACTTTATTTAAGTAGATTGACTGTTTTTTGATGTATGTTTCCTAATTTTTTGTCGCAATCTGCTATAGATTTTATCTTAGATACTTACTTGTAATCTTATTAATTTTAGAATGTCTCCGATCAAGCAAAAAAATATAAATCGCAAAAGCTCAGACAATTAAAATGGAACAGATTTCTTGTTGTAATTGACTGCTCACTTATTAAAGTACATTGTGAACCCTAATCAGTAGTCGATACTTCCATTTTTTCTTGAATATTTACGTTAAACACAGCAACGTTTATACTGTAGGTGAGGGTGGCAGCCTATCTGGCAGGGAGACAAAAAATATGGAAGCCATCGTGCAATCATTACGAATAATTACACAATCACTCCAACAATTTCAATAAGGATTTTGTGTCGGTAAAATAAACAATCGGTAGGTGTGGACTACACGCCTAAAATACTTTTAAAAGCCTATTGATATCTAACACATAATTATCTGCTCCGATACCATCTGTAGACTTCACAGCATCTTGAAGACTGGTTTTCAAGATGTCTAATTACAAAACACTAAAGCAAAAAATATCTTTTGTTAATAGTATTCATGGAGTGGGGATTCTTCGAATGATGTGCAAAATTTAGTACCAACTAACGACGAAAATGTTAGCAGTATGCTAGGATTGCAAACTTCTTACAGTATGAAATTACTAGCAAATTAATGTATTTCTACTAATTACTGTAATCATCTGAAGAAAAATTTTTCCCAAGAAAAAATTTCTCATCACGCAGGAATCGAATCTACACGCTCTCGTGAGAAAATTTTGTTCCTCCTAAAATCATTACAGTATTTAACAGAAACACATTAGTTTGTTAATGATTTAATACTGTAAGAAGCTTGCAATCCTTGCATAATTCGCTGTACTGCCGGCCCTTAGGATCAGTATCGATATAAATCGATTTGTACGAACCTACGTACACTTCCTCGCTAGCTCAAACGGTAGAGCGTTCGTCCGGTAAGGTGTAGGTTCGAATTCAGCGTGAGGAGAGATTTTTCTTGGGAAAAATTCCCCTTAAAATGATTACAGTAATTAGCAGAAATGCATTAATTTGTTAACAGTAGTACTATATTCAAGATTCCAAAGAAGATAACTTCAACAGTACAACAGTTTTAGAGCTATTACAGCACTCATTTGGGTGTAGAACTTTCTAATGCCCGTTTGCACTGACACGTTAAGTTTGGTTTAGTTTTAAGTGAGACTTTGAAGGTGATGCTTCATATTTAATACACATAGCGAGTGCCATAGTCTAAGTGTCGCCCTAATATTAAAGCAGACTTAATGCATCTGTGCAAAAGGGTGAGAAAAGTGATATGTCTCACCTCAATAGCCAGTGAGCAATTGAATTTATATATTGCCATTTCAAAACTCCGACTGGTTAAAAAAAGACACCAAGAAAGCATATGTATCAAAATATATTTTCTGGCAATTACAGTACCACTAACTTCAAGAATTTTCCACTGCTTTTCCAGAAATCTTAAATTTAAACCAAATGAATTAACAACAACTAGTTGCCAAAGATTTTATTTTCTTATATCGTTCTATATATACATCAACCACTTTCAAGTATTTTTACAGAAAGAAAAAAACTAATCCAATAAAACCTAACCTAATTTAAATGTTTGGCCATATGCTTCTGCAAGTATTTAGTACGGGCAAATCTGGCCTCGCAGATCTCACACGCGTAAGGCTTCTCGCCGCTATGCGTCCTCATGTGTATCTTCAAACCGTAATTATTGGCGATGATCTTGTTGCAGACAGGGCACGGTACCCTCTTACTAGTTCCGATGTCGTGGATGCAACTCAAATGCCTGATCAGACTCTTTTCAAACTTGAAGGTCCTACTGCACACGTGACATGCGTAATATTCGTTCACCCCGTTGATTATGTCCTTGTGATTGAGCTTCTTGTGGATGTCTAAGTACCTGTTCAAAACGAATTTCTTATCGCAGTATTCGCACTGGTACTTCTTGACGCCGGTGTGTAGCGTCATGTGATCGGTGTACGTTGCATTGTTCAAGAAGCCTTTACCGCATATCTCGCAAACCCGCTTATATTCCTTCATGTGCATCAACTTGATGTGGGGTTTCATCGAAGACTTTGTGCTGGTTTGGAACGGACACAAAGGACATTTGTACACTCCAAATCCCGAGTGTTTCTGATTATGCAACGAAAAGGCGACGGCATTGCCAAAATCGATATTACATATGTGGCAAGTAAAGGAGCTATCACTATGGACCTGGGCGTGGGCTTCGAAGGCTCTCTGAGTGCCAAAAGTTTCGGGACATTGTTGGCATTTATACGTGTGGCATCTGATGTGTTTATCGTAGTGTCTGTACCTCACTAATTTTCCGCATTCGGAGCAGACGATGTTTTCCTCCTTATGTGGTTTTTTGGTTTCTTTAATTCCTTCTGCATCCTCACCACCAGCTTCATTGATCCCGATTATAGTCTCCTCAATTTGGATTTCTTCTGAAGTGTTCTCTAGGGAAATATCAGCGTCTTCTTCTTCTGTTGCCCCATCATCCCATACGTATATGGCAAGCTGGCCATAATTTTTGAAGGTCAACCTAAAAATAAAGGATGTTAAAATGGAAGTTATTACTTTATTTGTCGGGGAAAAGGAAATGAGACGACATAGAAGCAGTAAAAAAATAGACTTCTCGGGGAAAAAATGTTTTAATTATTTAAACGGTACAATTTACATAATATTGGAGTTAGGTTTAGGATTTGTAAGGTTATTAATGTAATTAATTGAACAAAACTAAATTGAAAATGGTCAAACTTCTTGACTAGAATGCCAAACTGAACGGACTCTTTTTGTTGGATCATTTTAATCCAACTTTTTCAGGTTTTAAGGTTCCTAAAATTACTGGGGATCCCACAAACGTCTCCTCACAATTCGTATAGTCTATTCTGTTCCAATAAGACTCCCCCACCTCTGAAAAATACTCTGAATCCAAACGGACGCTTACCCTTGAGGCCTATTCTGTCGTAAATTTTCGCCACACTCTGTTTTCGATGCCAGGTTTATGTATTAAGCTAGATACTTGCATATTTTCTTTTCCCTTTCCTTTACAAATAATTCATTAATGTATCCTGGTTTTGCGAAAATTGTAATAATCAAATTCTTAATGTAGAAAACTAAACTTTTATTAATGTTTCGCCGATGTTAACATTGGCCTTCTCAAAATTGTAAATAAATCTGTAAATAATAGTTATTTTAGTGTTTTAAATATTAAGAAAAATCAATTTTAACACGAGAAAAAGGACAAATTGAGAAATGCTATTATATTTTTGTAATCTTATCTTAATTATTTAAATTTGTAAAAGAAAATGAATTATATTCGTATTTGTAATCAACTTATAACTATTTTATTCCCAACATAATAATTTTATTCTTATAGATTACTCTAAATAGTTTATGTCATTTAAATTTTTATCTTTAAATATTGTTTCATTTTTCTTTAAATTTGTGTGACATTTTTAAGCAGTTATATTGGTTGGTTTAATTAATTTATTTTATTAGGAAATTCTAATTTATAATATGGGAAAATATATGTTTGATAAGTTTGCAATATCCTGCCTGTCATTAACAGAATCGTTAAGTTCTTTTTTTTAATTTGTATCATTTCTAGTACGGTTCTAGCTTTATAATGGTTTTCTCTATTCAATATCTCAATTTTATTGAAATTAAATGATTGTTTGTCTTTAATCATGTGTTTTTTAAGAGCTGTGATGTTATTAGAATATTTGTGGCTATTAATCCGGTCAGAAAGGTGTGTATACTATTGTATGCTTTATCACAACTATCGCATGGAATCTTATATATAACATGTGTTTGTTGTAGCTTAGGGGTTGTGTCATATATGATTGCCAATGCATGCAACTGATTATAAATAAAACTTTAACAATAAAATTATCACATATTGTTAAAGATAGTTTATTACAGTTGCATACATTGGCAAACATAAACACATTGATTTGCCACGACGTGAAAAAAGTAATTAACATTTACGAAATGACCAACAACGCAGAAACTTCTGTATACGTATCACGTTAGTTTTTGTATATTTTAATATAACATTTTTAATCGAAATACGATGCGACATTAAGTTTAATTCCAAAAATATGAAGGGAAATAGATTTCTGTAAGTGTAAAATGTGGACATTATGATAACTTCCTAAAATTAACATTAAAAAAAATCAAAAAGCGCTTAATAATAATAATAATAAAATAATAATAATAATAATAATAATAATAATAATAATAATAATAATAATAATAATAATAATAACAATATAAAAAAAATAGTAATAATATTTATTTGCTGTCCGATCACATGGGTGATATAAGCAAAAGTCAAGAACACAAAATATACAGACAAAAATACATTAAAATGATAAAAATTTCTCATAAGAGTAGCAGCACTTATCAATTAAAAAATCTTTACAATTACGTTTAAAATCATTTAAGTTACTAATGTTTCTCATACGCAGAGGCAAGCTATCGTATAATCTGGCAAAACCTTTATTTTTTTCACGTAGTTTAAAGACTAAATAAAGAAAAAATGAATTTATAATATACATGAGCAGGGGTGAGAAAAGATGGTATTTTTAACCCCCGCTAACCAGCTCGTAGGTGCGCCGCTGTTACTTTTTCGACCTAAACTGTACAGCTGCTAACGATTTGATCTTTACCTGATCTCGATATCTCTTCTTGTTTCTGAAATATTGCAAAAATTGTTTTTGGAGGAAAATTGACATCACACCCCCCAGAACCAAATATGGGGCGCTAAAAAAAAGACGTGTCAAATATTTTTTTGGTGTTCTACCAAACTTTATCAAAATCGGAAAAGTTAACTTGGATGCCTTACCTTGTTAATGTTTCAACTTTCCTCAATCGAAGTTTCTAAATCGACTATTTCTAATTAACATTTTGAGAAATAACGAAAACAATTTTGTAAAATATTTTTTTTTTAATTTCTAGAGAGTAATTACAAACCCGTTTGACATCTTCATTGCTAGATTACAGATTTAAAACGTTGCTTTAATATAATAAATACATAGTGTTAGTACATAAGTAATTATTACTTAACATTAGACATATATGCATATATTATAAGTTAATAGTTTACTCAAAATCTAATATTTACTAGGTACTTTAAGATACTATGTAAAATTGCTACATACCACAGATTAGAATGTCAGACAAATAAGAAAGGGTAGATCTTTAATAATTGTTGTTGGGTACATTGAACAATTTCGGGATCTTTTGATATTTAAAAAATTGTACAGTTACTAATTTAAATAATAATCTGTAAATTGTAAAAGTAAAGTGTAGTAGAAAGAGGTACATATATTGATTAGTAAACCAACAACAATATGACGATTTTGTACGAATTTTATTTTAGGAGGATAGGCAAACCTCTACATATGTATGACACTATAATCTATGCAAATACTTTATTTATCCCCTAAGTATGTAATTTAAGCTCTAGACTTTAGAGTATACAGATATATGCAACTGAGGCCCTAATACTAAAAACTACTTGCAATAAAAAAAAATATATATATTCTGACAAACGAAAACGTAGAATACAAATCAAAAATTAAATTATAATAAATTCTATAATTATAAAGAAATATTTTTTCGTCAATATTATTTTTAATAATTTCCTAGATAAATCAAAATTAAAAATGCCCGCATATTGTGCAAATATAATTTATTATTACATTAAAATTAAAGTACATTTGCGCGAAAGGGCAATTGAATATTTTTTTCTACAAAATCATGTAATTGGAAATTTAATCAAATTGATCTAAATCAAGAATCTAGGTAATATTCCAAGAATTGGATAATCTTGCATTGAAAATTAAGTATTTAAACTCGAGAAATTATTTTGGTGTCTAAAAATTATTTGTGTTTTCAATAACATTTTTTTTTACCCAGTTAATAATAATAATAATAATAATAATAATAATAATAATAATATTTGCTTTTTTATTAGCTGTAAATTGAAAATTGAAAATTGAAATTATTATTATTATTAATTAGGATTTTATTTTAAAAAGAAAAGTCGTTGACCTATCTATGAAAGACAGATTTAATACAAGAGGGAAGCAGCTATACACTAGACAGGATCACGAAGAGTTTGCATCGGATTAAAAAGTTGGGGGCAAATTTAAATTTCGAATGTAATTTCTATGCCAACATTTTGCCAAAAAAGAAACAATTAAATTTTAGGGAAAAAAACAAGAAAAAGGTCTTGGTTCTCACAAAATTCTTTAATATATCACACGACCTGTTTCGCTCTAACCGAGCATCTTCAGGTCAGAATGTATAATCAGTTTAAAAATAGTAAAGATTAAAAAATAATAGTAATAAGTAAAATGTGTAAATAACAGACATTAAAATGCACAATAAAACACTGAATTAAAGCAAACGACAATTTAAAATATTTTGAAGATGTTAATACTTCCCATTCAGAATATAAAAATCCTTTTATAAAAATTCTTTCATATTCTGTTTTAATTCAGTGTTTTATTATCCATTTTAATGTCTGTTATTTACATATTATGCTTATTACTATTATTTACATTGCACTTTCCAATTCTACTTATGTTTTTAAATCTTGACTATTTTTAAACTGATTATAGATTCTGACCTGAAGATGCTCGCCTAGAGCGAAACCGGTTGTGTGATATATTAAAGAATTTTGTGAGGCTCAAGACTTTTTTCTTCTTTTTTTCCTCCCCTATATATACTACTCACATAGAGTCAAATTATGGATGTTATCAATTAAATTTTAAGCTGAATACATCACTAGGTTTTGCCCAACACCTTTGCTGACTGTCAGATGAATGTTAGAACTATGCGAATTGCCATAAGCGATTTTATGACTTACAAATTACAAGTTTAAATGGCACATTGTCATTCATTTCATTGGCAAACACCCTCTTCTTCATCTTCTTAGCCGAATATTTATTCAACCGTAATTTATAAGGCACAAAATTGTTTATTACAACGCATTTACACTGTTTAAATAGCTATGACGTATCACCTGACAGTTTGTGAAGGTGTTGGAACAAGCCTAATGTAATACGAGAAAAGCTTCAACCGTTCATAGCAATTTGACATATTTTGTTCCCAGAACTGAAATTTAAAACAGATATTTCATCATTAGAGATTTGAAAAATATCTTCAACATCCACAAGAGATGGAGGTGTTGGTCGAGATTTTAGTATAATTGAATAGGCCGTTTCTATGTAGACAGACGAATTTTATTCACCATGTTTTTTGATACGATGCCAAAATTTTGGGATGATAGCAACAATATTGCATTGATAAACAAGAGATATTACATCATTTCCATTCTATATTTACTTAAATATCTTTCAAAAACATGTTTCGGCATCGAAATAGTTCAATCTTCAGGTTTAAAAAAACGTCAGCGTGAATGAGAGATAAAATTTCTTTTAGTAATAATCTTTCATTTGCGCTGACGTTTTTTAAAACCTCAAGGTGGTAGTATTTTGTCGAAACATGATATTTTGAAATGACATTTAGATATATGTAGAATGAAAAGAATCTATGGTGGGATTCTGTGCATATCTGTAGCGTCTGTAATACGCTACAGATAACCTTAGAGACGCTACATAATCTCACTGTTAGTATATCTCTTCTTTATCTTTACAATATACTTAGAAGTATCCCATCAAACTTGGTCATTATTTTTTTTTTTGCTGTGAGATATTTAATTTTATTGGAAAGAGTGTAAACTTCAAAATTTTGACAAAATTACAAATATCTCAAAAACGTTTAGCTTTAAGTATAAGAAAACATTAATACAAACTCGGCACAAATGATGCGAGCACCATTCCATTTAAAATAAGAAAGTTGATATCGACACCCTGTGTACCAAAAGTGCTATAAGGCTGAAAATATTTTCTTTAAACAGATCATGGTCTTCCATGTCTACTCTGCAAGTTTCAAAATCAAATTCCTATTTGAAATTCGAAAAATTTTAATGACCCAGTTCGATGCAACACTCAATTGAAAGGGTAATATGAACAATAATAGTTCAATTGATAGCAAGATGAATATTTGTGGGACTGATCCACATGCAAGATTTTCCCTAGAAACGAAGATCAAACAGTGGATTCTTACCACTTAAAAAAGAATTCAATGAAGAATTATTTCTTCACGCACCATACCATAATATATAAATTAACGAATATCGATGCAGTGAATATGAATTGCCACAACATCAAAGCAACGATACAAAAGAATATAAATTAAATCTACAACCGCTAGTTCCTCCACTACGCCCTAATCCATTCAGTAACCTTTGCAAGTTTTAAAGTGAATATTCAACATGGCTCTGGCAACGAAACCCTTATTGCATACGTGGCACACGTAAGGGCGTTCTCCAGTATGACTGCGCATGTGTATCACCAAACTGGAACGCTGTGAGAACGCTTTGTGACAATAGTCGCAATTGTATGGGCGTTCCCCAGTATGTATGCGTTCGTGCTCCACCAGAATCGGCTTCTTGGTGAAACATTTATCGCAGTAACTACACTTGAACGGCTTATAGCCAGTGTGTATGCGCAGATGGAACTTTAGTTTCTCCTTGCTGGACAATTGTTTGCCGCAGATATCGCAAATGGCGAAGTTCCCTGTATGAACGTTCATGTGCAACTTTAAGCTGTTTCTGTGTTGGTACTGCTTCTTTGCAGATGACGCATTCGTGTATGCTAGACACGCCTGTCATCTCTTCTTTGTGCATGCTGTTCTTATGAGCAGATAGGTAACGGGAATACATAAAATTCTTCCCGCAATATTCACACTTGAATGGTTTAGTGTTGGTGTGGAAGTTATCGTGTTCCTTGAACCAGGTGAGAACGTCGAAGCCTTTATTGCAAATCTTACAGACGTATCTGTGATTGCTCTCGTGTTTGATATTTAAATGACTGGTGATATCGTTTACGTTATCAGTCGAGAAAGTCGCAGAAGATACATCTGAATACATCATCGATGGAGTGCACCCTTTTATGCAACGTATAATGCAAAACTTTCTTAAAACTCAGGTTGCACTCCTCACAATCGTACTGGTTATTGTGGGTCTCCATGTGTTCGTTCAAGTTCCGTACCGATTTGAAGTTCTTCGCGCATATGTCGCAAGCGTGCATACCCACGTTGGCCCTAGCGATTCTGGGCAACCTCTTATCCTTGTGCAAGATCTTGTAATGTAGCTTGAACTCCTCCAGCGTCATTTCTAGGGTGCACTTGCACATGCGGCATTTAAATTTCTCCGGATCTTCGTCGTTGTCAACCTCATGGGTCTCGCTTTTGATGTCGTTCACGTGCACCGGCATAGCTTCGTCGCCTTGGGCGCTGGTATCGACTTTCTTAGTGGGTTTTCGTATGGTGCGCCTGTTTTTGGAGGAGCTCTCGATTTCTTTAATGGTGACGATCGGCGCCAACAACGGCGCGAAACAATCTGGGAGGTACCTAAAATGGAGAGGTGTCAGTAAAGGGAGGTTAAATGGATGGGCGACCTAAATTATGTTCGCTACTTCTAAATTGGTGAAAATTTGGAAATAGTATACTTACCTTTGGGAAGATGAATTGGGAAAGAAAAAAAAAAAAACAGAATAGGAAGATAAAATTTATTTTTCAACAATTTTTTATAGAGATAATACTCCGATGGTAAATAAGTTGAACAAAGCATCCAGATTGCTTTATTTTGCTGGGGAATGATGGGGCCTTCCTATTACTATATTCGTTATCACATACGGTAATAAATTAACTATACGATAATTTTTGGGAATTCAGAAAATATATCTTCTTTTGTAAATCGCTTGAAGAGAACTCTAAGTAAAAAAAAAGACAAAAAAATACTAGAGGTAACAGTAATCTACTTCGTCACCAGACGTGAAGATTGTTCGTAGATACAGACTTATGATTAATTGATTTAATCACTAACAAGGCAACACCAGCGGGTGTCCCCCTCCGATTTCGATGAAACTTAACAGATCGAAAGAGTACCTTAAAATAAGAGACACGTATTTTTTTTTATCGGCGTATCCGCAC
Organism: Protaetia brevitarsis; assembly: GCA_004143645.1. NCBI lineage: Eukaryota > Metazoa > Arthropoda > Insecta > Coleoptera > Scarabaeidae > Protaetia > Protaetia brevitarsis. The sequence goes on from RXPK01000105.1 coordinate 662,152, forward strand.
GATTTTGGGGTACAGTCCCCTCCAAAGTTTGGACGATTTTTCAATTTTTGCAAATATTTTCTAAATTATAACAGATATTAAATTTTCTTCTTAACATAATTTGCAGCATATTGTATGGCCCTATGGGTGGCGTCGTCCGTATTCGCAAAAAGTTAATAACGGGGGACGGGGTATCCCGTGCCCCCCAATTTTTTTTACATTTTTTCTTTTTGTTATTCATCTACAGAAGGCCGATTTTACATAGAATAACAAGTATAACAAGTTTAGAAAATTAATAATTGTAAAAATAGAAAAATAATAATAAAGCTTCAAAATTAATAAACTTGTCTATTGATATAAATCAAATGAACTATAACAGAAATAAGTTTTTATCCTTAACATAATTTTCAGCATAATACATGGTCTCAAGGTAGATATCTTCATAAAAAGCTAATAACGGGGGCGGGGTACCCCATACCCCCGCATTTTTTTAATAATAAGTTTATTCATTATTCATCAAAAAAAGATTGCTTTTACATAGAAAACGGTGATGTATAATAAATTTAGAAAATTAATAATAGTAATAATAACTCAAAATAAATATATGTACGTGTCTATTGTGATTAATTTGATATGCACTTATCTACGCATACGTGAGTTTACTTAATTATTCAGTCACTTCAGATATAATTGGTAATTTGCATTATAAATTTAACGCGATAAGGGATCTGGTGATTAATCATATTATTATATATATAAAAATAAATTCCCGAATGCATAGTAATTAACCACGAACGTTTAAGTAAAAAATGGAGGGTACGGGGTACCCCGTCCCCCGTTATTAACTTTTTGCGAATACGGACGACGCCACCCTTAGGGCCATGCAATATGCTGCAAATTATGTTAAGAAGAAAATTTAATATCTGTTATAATTTAGGAAATATTTGCAAAAATTGAAAAATCGTCCAAACTTTGAAGGGGGCTGTACCCCAAAATCGTGCAGATACGCCGATAAAAAAAAATACGTGTCTCTTACTTTAAGGTACTCTTTCGATCTGTTAAGTTTCATCGAAATCGGAGGGGGACACCCGCCGGTGTTCCCTTGTAAGTACGAATTAAGTCTTTCTATTATCTCCTCAACACATTGTGTGAGTCACCGACTTAAATGAAATTTGGTGGGTTTATAGATTGATGTAGTGTAAGAACAACAGTAAGTCTCTTAGCTGCTAAATCCCTCGTTTTCGTTATCGGCTACACTACCCTTCACTATTTGCTTGAGCATTCGTTTCAGTCATTCTCTGGCTTCACACTGCAATATTCACTGATAGTTACATATGCGAATAAACCTATATTCATCCCAACACTACTCCAGTGTTATTTGCCACAGGCCTATTAAAAGAATAAATCAACCTACATGTGTAGGGTGTGCCACAAAAGACTGGGTTTTTTATTACAATTATATTTTCGATTTTAGGAAAAAAAACTTTTGTACAAAAGTTTTACAGACTTGAATGCTGCGTAACCTAAAAGTATGTTTGACTATACAGCATGTTCCGAAAAAAGGAAAACGCATACTTACTCCGTCATTTTAAATAGAATACCCTATATATTGTAACGCTACAGAGTAGCATACAGCCCGGTATAAAAAAATAAGTTTTAAGTCTGAATCAAAGTGGTTTTATTTAGTGACAAAGTTCGAAATGTGAACCTGTGTAAAATCAGACATAAATCTAAGGATGTTCTTATCTCAGGTAAGTTACGTGAGTCCGCTTAATTAATAACAATAACGTTTTTATTAGTAATTCCACTTTTTGCAATATAAATTCATTGTCGAGAACGTGAATACGTCTAAATTAAATTTCAAAATTCCCGCGTTTTCTGAACATTCAAACGAGAGTTAAGCTATGCTCAAACGACGTGTGAATCAGAATGACCAACCTTGATGGTAAAAATTACTGGATATTGGTTCGTACCGCAAATACATATCAAATATTTATTCCTAGAATACTACCAACTTGTACAAATTTTCCCCAAGTAACTGCAAACCGTTCAGCAATGATACAAACAAATTCCTAACCCCAAAATTTGCTAAACGTATTAAAATGAAATTTCTTATAAGAATAATTAAATTTAGATTAGGATTGAAATGATACGTTTATTTTTAGGTATATTTGACGACGAATACCTTCAACAAGGACGAATTCAACGGACATCGGAGTGGTCAGGAATGGTCGGGTATCTGCTAGGGGCCCTGGTACATCGTAGGGTACTTCAGATCACGGAGGATGGCTCGATCAGGACAGGAACATTACCCGGGAAAATCGTCGTTGAAGAAAAATTACCCAAAAGATTGTAGGTAATTTAGATAATATTTATGTGATAAACTTTGTTTAACAATTAACAATTATATTTAGGTTGTAATTTGAAATAACATTGGATTTTATCAAAATAGCCGTTAAATTTTACGAAAAACAAATTGAGACACGTCTGTCTGCCTCTGACGAAGGTTGGCTGTTGATTAGTTTCGAATTGAAAACTTTTAACCGACTTGAAAGCGATTGTCTTCGACAAGGAGTCCAACTGTCGCCGAATGTCCGTTAATTTAACCGAAATGAGGGGAATATACATCGTTTGATACATGAGAATGCCCATGTGACCGAATGGACTGTCGAATGTTTAAACGAAATAAAAATAAATAATTATTGCAAAATTCTGGAATCACCTTACAATTAAAATATAATAAAGGTAGGTGTCTCTGGATTATGAGAAAAATACATTTTAAAATTTTTAAACACTTATTACTATGTAAAATTAACAATCTTAAAATTCATTACTGTACACAAAAAGTAGGCAACTATTTATACACATAGAATCGTGACAGAACCTAATTTCTCATGTCTTTCTGTTGACATATCAATGCAATTGGAAAGCCAATGCATGTAGAGTAAATTTAAATGAAATAAATTCACTGTAAAAGAATTAAAATGTTCATTTTCGATGTGTAGGTATATCACTGCTGATCATCTTTACTTCCTGAAGGGAATATTCTGAAGGAAAATGCTTTGAAGGATTTGCCAAATGCAGAGATTTCCTACATCACCTGGACATCGTCTGGCTGTCTGCTGCTACATTTTTTATCCTTTTCTTATAATATCTAATCAGTTTTAAAATATAACTAAGTAAAATAGTAACTTTACATTTAAATAGTATCTAGTATGGATTCCATTACAATATATCCGTTTTTAAATTCCACGAAGAAGCACTTTTGGAACACTCTGTATAATCAAAAATATTTTTGTGCAATGCAGCATTAAATCCTGTAAAACTTTTGTATAAAACATTTTTTTCTTAAAATCAAAAAAATAGAGCTGTACAGGGACCCATTTAGGAGTATTAAAGGATTTGCTTTATCCTAGAAAACTCTCAGTTTCTTCTCAGAAGTATTTGCAAATGGGTTCTTAAAACCTTGCAATTTCTGCTATATCATCAATTCATCAATCATGTTTAGAACTTTTATTCCAATAAAATTTATGGCAAAAACTTGTTTCTTATAAAAGCATACTATAATAATAATAATTAATAATAACAAATACGGAATACATCATACTTATTTGATATGGGAAGTAATTTAATAAGCAAAGTGTGATTAACCAATAACAATGGACAACTAAAACTAATTCAAAAAAGTAATAATAATGAAGCACAAATAACTGGTTTGCATACATGTCCATTTAAGACTTTTCGTAATACATTCAAAATTGACTTCATACAAACTACTCCCCTTTGCATGTCTTCATATGCGTATCCCTGATACCCTTAGATGGATAACCTTTCATACACATGAGACATTTATATGGCATATCGCCGGTATGGGTCCTTTCATGGATAACCAACGGGCTGCGCTGTGTGAAGCCCTTCCCACAATATCTGCAAATGTGAGGCCTTTGGCTGGTATGGACGCGTTCGTGTTGCTTCATGGTGTCCTTCTTCGCAAAGGCCTTACCACAAAAGACACAGGAAAACGGTTTCTCACCAGTATGCAAACGTTTGTGATCCTTGAGATTAGCAGCGTTAGACAGACGTTTTCCACATATATCGCAGAGAGGCCCTTGGGTGTGTAGGACGCCGAAATGTTTGGACTTCATATGGGCTTTCAATCCACTGGGTGTTGTATACTGTTTAGGGCAAACGCCACAGTTATATACTAGTTCAGGGCGAGGCGGTTTGGATTTCGTGTGACCTTTGAGGTGTGACTCAAGATCGAAAATATTCTCGCTGAAATAGTCACACTTGGGGCAAGGGTAGGTTAAAGGTTCTTTCTTTAGTTTCGTTGAAGTGCTGTCCTTTTTCTTCGAGGATGTTCTAGGTTTTTTACCTTTGCTTCTCTTTACAGGTAAATAATCCACATCTTCGTCTTCTTCAGATATATGAACATCATCATCAGAGATGTAATCATCATCGCCCGAGATATAATTATCGTGTAATTCTGTCGTATCATCTTCGGGTGTAAACTGCTCTGGGTCTGTGTAATCTTCGTAATATAAGGGCTCAATTTTCATTTGGGTTTCTCTATTTGATGAAGAATTTCTGGGTTGGGATCTAAAATAAAAAAAAACAAAATTAGTCTACTAATTTTTAATTATGACTTAAAATATTTGGATTTAAGGAGAGGGAAAATGAAGATTATTTTCTATCATTCTGGATTTCTAAATACAACAAAAATACTTCGTATTATTAACAGATTTACTTAGAATTATTGTAAGTATAATTAAAAAATATGGAATAATAAAAGAGAATACTTTTACACACCTCAAATATATTCCTCTTTAATAGTTATTTATATATTATATCAGTGAAGTGACACTTTATCTAAGGTGTTTGGAGATTGCCAAGCAAACGAGTTCAATAAGCATAATTTACTGCCGTAGTGCATACAATATTTTTTCGATGACTTCCACACATTCAATTTACTTGCATTTGTAGTGTCCAGGATACTCATATTTGAATGGAAAATTGTTTGACGTTCAAGTGATATGATTCAATTATGATTAATCTAGGCACCCATTTGTAGGCAAATTGAAATATTTTTTTAATAAAGAAAAAACTGAGAAATAATTTAGATTAATGTTTATTAATAGGTGAATAATAACTTGTGTGCCTTCAAAATCGTGACAGTTCAATCTGATAAAGTATACTTTATTGTCCCAGACCTAGGGTAATGAATTGACATCATGTGACCACATTATTGTGCTAAGGCGATAAAGTGGCATATTAGCCCCTCAAATGAGTGTCATGAAGTTGCACTTCAGAACATGAAATTGGGTGTAAAAAAAAAATGCTGGTGGATAATGTCTAATAAAATCTTGTAGGCAGTTAGTTAAGGAACGTGCTTCCTGTTTTGAACACTTCGGTGTTCTACTACCAGAAAAAAACAATTTTAAGTTATTTACTATATACAGTGTGTTCACAAAGTACATAACACACAATATTCAGCACTTCGCTATTATGTGAGTATTTCTTTTTTAAAAAGCTGAACAAAAGCTGACGTCATCATCTGTTTCTTTTACTGGCAATTTTTACACACGAAATAAACAATTCTCCCTCCTGTCAAAGTATGACGACACTCCCCACTGTGGGTCATTTTCTTACCATTCAGAATATTTATTTTATATAGAATATACAGGGTGTTTACTAAAAAAAAAATGTTGCATAACGCAGACGATTGTTATTTTCGACAAAAATAATTTTAAAACTTGGAAAGCAGGTTGCAACACGTCTTGAAATTATTTTTCCCGTTAAAGGTTTGGAATTATTTTGTCATGAGGGTACATTTTCAGTAACTCTTAATTTTTTACCGTGGGAAGTTCTGGGTAAAATAAAAATATTTTGGTTGAGAATATTTTTTAAACCCTTTTATTTAAGAATTTTTACTTGGAAGCTCAATATGAAATGATAAATAAAAATCTATTAAAAATCACAGAGTTTGCGAGCACTTGGAATCTGCATAAAGAATTAAAATTTGACAGACTTTTTGGCCTAGTTCTATCTTAAAAAAAAAACAATAAATATGCGGCATAACACATGGTATATTTTTGCTTGTAGTAAACTCAATTTTGACATAACGAACAAAGTATTCTCATACGCCACGTACTAGTTAGATGCAGTATAATACAGTGCAGAAGCATTTAGAATTTCTAACAAGGAATATTCATAATAATTTCACAACCAAACAATACCCAGAAATTAGATACTACAACATTAAATTATATTATTTATTTTCCACTTTTTACAACAGATAATCTTAAAACTATTTCTACACTATCTATTTGTTAGATACCATAAAATCAAAGTGGTTAAAAATGTATTTTCTTTTCATTAAAAAAAAAAAATTAATAACAAATCTACAAAAATATGCATATTAAACGAAGAGTATATAAAATAAACAACAAAAACCTATAACAGAACAAGAAAATATGAACACTACTATTTCTTTTTCACAAAGTGTTTTAACACTTCTTGTACCAATCATATTGTTATTAAATTATAGGTGGTTTAAAAATTAAACAATTGCATCAAAGATATGCTAACTATAAAACGTCCAGTTTACTTCAACTTTTCAAACATTTCTCTGTTTCTAACATATTTGTTATATACCAACACAAGAAAATTTATTTATTATTTTATTTTTAGTTTCTAAAATTGGAAAATTATTACATAATTTGAGACAACCTCACCTGAAGAAGTAAATAACACAGATGTTTTGCGACAATAATCTTTTTATACAGACATACAGATTGGAGCATCCAAAATGTGCGACCTAGTCACGGTCTAGTCCACACATTTTGCCTGTCTCACACCGCACCTATACGACTTGTAAAGAAGAAAAGGAAGATAGAAAAGGATTTTAATATTACAAAATTATATTTGTTTGATAACAACAGTCTTAAAAATTATGTATGCAGTACCATTACTCGATCAATACATGGAGTATTGAAAATTACAAATTATTAATCCAGTATTTCTCGTAATGAATTAATGTTGTCTGTCTCACTGTCAATTTATTACTCAAAATACGCTATTTCAAACCTCAAACTTTTAAAGGCTTATTACTGGCAAGCTTTCAGAATCACATGCAAGTCCATTATGTAGATTTTGGGTGATTTACCAGTTGATGCAATGTGATTCAAACAAATGATGAGAATATAAATTACACAGATATCAGCTTAAACCGATTGCAGGGTAAATAATTGTTGGTGAGTTAAAAATTGAAACTTAAGCCAAGCAATGTTTTGGTAAATTAATATCCATACCCAAATGAAAGATTGTCGAGGTTAACAACTGAAGAACATCAAAGATAGCAAAATGAAAAAAAAAATGCTTGCATGATGGTATTCTGAGAAATCGTTAAAAGTAAAAAGTTTACCACAGAAAAATTTAAATCGCAAATTAAAATATTTATAATGGGCAGAGAAATGACGAGGAACAATAATTATGAGCGAATCTGAGCCCAAAAATATTGAGCATCACTGGTAAAACGTCAAATGGAGTTAAACAGATAAGTGTCGTCATTAAATGGAAAAATTATCATTACCTTACTAGAGAAGAGCTAAACGATAGCTCAGTTAGTTTTAGGCTTTTCGACTCTTACTGGCGTGGATAAAAATAAAAATATTTGTTGTTGTTTGAGAATAGAATTGCTTAGAATCAGTAACTACAGATCCTAGAGAATACGATTACAGTAATGAGTTATTGGAAATACACTCCCTCATAAGTCAATTTTTAACAATTTTCCCGTTATAAAGAAAAATTCTACTTACAAGGAAACCTCGCGAACTGTCATTCGCAGATTTTGATGAAACTGGACACCATGGAGTGTTATTCAAAAACACTTTCTGTTGCAGCGGAATTTCAACTTTAGAGAATGCAAAACCCCCTTGAAATTCGATCAAAATTTCGTTAATCTAAAATAACATTTATACGGTGAAAAATAGAAAAAAAGGTTTCATGGCGGACTTGCACCCTTTGAAGAGTCCTTTCGGCTGGTGTAAATATTTATATACAGGGTGTTAAAATACGAACGACGTATATTGAACTTATTTGAGATCGAATTTCAGAAATCAGTTATAATCACTATTTTTGTTATCAAGCAATATATACAGAAGTGATTTATTTAGATGTGTCAACAAAATTATTAATTGTGATATACTTTCTTATTCTAATGAGATACTCGGTATGTTATTATGTGCCTGCATTGTACGTCGGAAATCAGTCTAAAATGTGTAATAACAGTTTTTATATTATTCACGCTTGAATGAAGAAGTATATTATCCCCGTCAACAATCAGAAGGAAAGTAGGTCATATCACGCATTAAATGCAGTTAATTTTGGAGATATTTCATTATTGAGCAATACGTTTCACTTGCAGCTATTGTTATTTTATCCGAGACAACGTGGCTTGAATAACTTGGCATAGACACCGCTAGGTGCAATATATAAATATAAGAAGTATTTTTTTTCTTTTTAATTTAGTTCAAATCGTATTGCAGTGTAAGTGGCTAACATGGTTCATATCAATTCCCGCAAATACTATAGTAACACGATATTGCCTATAATATCGCCTGCGGGAATGATAAATAATATTTGCCGAGGTTGATATGAACCATGTTAGCTATAGACACTGCAATACGATATGAACTAAATTAACAAAAATATATTTCTTATATATATTATCGAGCGATGTCTGTACCAAGTTATTCAGGCCACGTGATCCCGAATAATATAATGTGCAAGTGAGACGTATTGTTCGCTAGTCAAATAACACCGAAATTCACTGCATTTAATGCGACAATACGTTTCACTTGCAGCTATTGTTATTTTATCCGAGACAACGGTGGCCTGAATAACTTGGCATAGATACCGCTCAGTGCAATGTATAAAGTTTTTTTTTTAGATTTAGTTCATATCGTATTGCAGTATCGGTGGATAACATGGTTCATATCAATCCAGCAAATATTATAGTTACACGATATTGTCTATAATATCGCCTGCGGGAATGATAAATTATATGTGTCGGATTGATGTGAACCTAAACAATACTGTAATACGATATGAACTAAATTTAAGAAAGAAAATTACGTATATACATATATTGTCGAGAGGTCTGTGCTAAGTTATTCAGGCCACGTTACCCCGGATAAAATAATGTGCGAGTGAGACGTATTTTCCATTAGTTCAATATCTTGAAATTAACTGCATTTAATACGTGATACTGCCTATTTTTCCTTCTGCTTGTTGCCGAGGATAATATATTCCTTATTCAAGTGTGAATAACGCGAAAACTATTATTACACATATGCGTTTAGCATCTAGTATAATTTTAGATTGATCTATTTTTCTCGTGTCTTTTACCGGGGATAATATACTGCTATAATCAAACGTGCATACGTCGAAATTGTCAGATATGCGCGTTATAGAATCTGTCGCAATTTTAGACCGTATTTTCGACGCAAAAAGCTGTCACCTAATAATATACAGAGCATTTCATTAGAATAAGGAAGTATATCAAAATGCTTAATTTTGTTGACACTCTGCATAATTATCTAAATCACTTCTGTATATATCGCTTGATAACAAAAAGAGTGATTATAACCGATTTCTGGAATTCGATCAAATAAGCTCAATATACTTAAATCGTCGTGTTTATTGTAACACCCTGGACATAAATATTTATTCGAACCGAAAGGGCGATGCAACGTAGCAATAGTATCAATTATTTTCACTGTTTAAAAGTTAATTTAGATAAAAGGAATTTTGGTCAAATTTCAAAAGAGTTTTACACCTCCTAAAAACACTACATGGTATCTACAAACTGCCAGTGGTATCAAAATCTGCCAGTTTACGAGGTTTCCTTGTTAGCATAGATCATAATCTAGATACTAAGAAAGTAGCAAAATTATCAACTTTAATTAGCATCCTGGCAGAAACAATAAAAATATTCTATCGCTGTATAGAATGGTTAACGTACTTGAAATTATATAAATCAAAACTTCTGGAATTCATATGCTAAACCAATATATTACAAACACTTTTAGTAACCTAAAGAACCCTTCCCACAATATAAAACATTACTTTAACATCATTGCCCCTGGCAATTTTTCATATGCGTATCCATAACACCCTTGGATATGAAACCTTTCTCGCACAATCTGCAAGTATAGGGTCTCTCGCCCGTATGAGTCCGCTCGTGGATCCTCAACGGACTTCTCTGCGTAAAACCTTTCCCACAAAATCTACAAATGTAAGGTTTTTCGCCAGTATGCACCCTCTCGTGTTCTTTCACCTGCTCCTTTCTAGAAAAGGACTTAGCGCAGAATCCGCAAGCGTAAGGCTTGTACCCCGTGTGGATTCGATTGTGAAACTTTAATTTCTCCATGCTGGCTAGCCGTTTTCCGCAGACATCACAAAGAACGCCAAATTCGCGTTCGTTATCGAAATGTTTGCTGCTTTTGTGACGCTTAAGCCCAGTGGACGATGTGTAGTGCTTATTGCAAATGGTGCAATCGTATTTCACCAGAGGAGTTCCCGTCATGATCTCCCAATGCTGGGAGCGCCTGTGCGACGTGAGAAACCACGAGAACATGAAGTGCTTTCCGCATATCTCGCATTGGAACGGCTTCTCGCCGGTGTGGAAGTATTTATGCTCGGCGCGTGAGTACTGACAGTGAAAGCTTTATTGCAGATTTCGCACTTGTACTTGGTGTTACCTTCGTGGGCTTTGATGTGCATCTCGAAGTGATACTGAGAGCCGCTGGCGTATTTACACATGAAGCAATGATACTTAGCGTCTGTGCTATGCTCTTTCGAATGCAATCCAAATCTTAAGCTATCCTTAAAGGTCTTATCGCAAACTTCGCATTGTATGGCTTCGGTGGATTTTCGAGGCTTTATTTTGCCACCCTTCTTGTCAGAACGCAGACGTTGTAATCTTGATAACAGGTTTTCGTCTTCTGTGTTACCACCTTCAGAGTTCGATTCGAAATCCATTGGTTCGAATTTTATTTCGACAGGGCTGAAATCGAGGTTATTCTCTTGCTGTTTCTTTTTGGATGTGTGGTTTTTGGCGGACCTAAAACAAAAATAGCGTCAGTATTTATTCAATCATGATGACAAGGATGTTTCTGAGGTGAGAAAGGGAATATTTTATTCTTGAGTTAGTGTTTAAAGAATGGAATGACTGCGGTATGTGGGGGAAGATAAATGTTGACGATGCACTGATAGATGTTTGGGCACTCCACTATTGCACTTCCTGCCACAACAACGAATAAAGATCTTTTTTGCAACTAGTGCCGTAATAGGATCTATTACAGCACTAGTTGCGTAATAGAAATGGAACATTTAAGCAGATTTATTTTAAGCTGGTCACATTGCAACAGAAATGGAGATGTCAATATGACATTTTGTAAGCAAGTTTGAGGTTATTATATTAAAATTCATTGTAAGATTTGATACTTTTAATTAATCTTTGAAATAGTACAACTATTATAAACATTTATATTAACGTTTGAATTATCTTTCGAAGTGATAGTGATACCGTGTGCAGTAGAAACATTCTGTTGAAAATTATCGTTCTCTGCGATAGTGATATTGCTTCTGTTGGAGTACTCAAACTGTGAACCATTCCCAGAAGTTCCAGGTAGATTCACATTATTTTCCTGTGCAAACATATTTCCAACATCAATTTTATTTTTCATAGAAGAGGCAACGTAACCTTCAGCAACAGCCGTGCTTTTCCAGCCACCTAATCGTTTTATAGTTAAAATATCACCTCCAGTATTTGTATATGTGTCGCACTGGATCTTCTAAAACAATGTCCTGTATAATGAGGATCTGATAAATGAAGAAAACTGGCAATTTGTTTAGGAACATTTCCCATGGTGTTAATACCGATAGGGCTATTAATTAAGCAGCCATGACAATAAGTTAGAAAAAAACGTTTGTGAGTAACTGTTTTAGGCCGCAGATTATTATATTTTTCTATAAGTTCGATGCAGTTTACATCAGTCACTACGAACATTCTGGGTACATTGTTTTTTGTTTTAGGTATGTTGACTATAATGGAATCGGAATTGTATTGAAGATCTTCCACACATATATTAATTAATTCTTCTCGCCTACAGGCTCCATTATATCCTATTATCAAAATAACCTAGAATATAAAGAATTTACAAAAAAGTAATGAAATAAAATCAACACTAACCTTTATAGCTAAGTATATTTTATCATCGGCTTGTTTCAAAAATCTATGAATATCTTCTTTTTCTAAAATTTTAGATTTTTTTGTTTGATAACCTTTAGATAGCCGTTTTAATAATGCTTGAAGTTTCATATATTTTGATATATCCACATTTCTATGTACATTTAAACACGATCTTAACATCGAATAAATCGACCATAATGATGACGATTCATAATCTTTACGTAGCATTTCAAAATAAGCAAGTAAGATGTTCTCAGAAATATGAAGAATTTCCTTTTCTTTGCACCATTTTTCAAAATTTTTGTATCGCTTTTGATACATAGTGTACGATTTCTCCGGCAGTAAATTATTAATGGTTTTTTCAGCAATTTGCCGTATTTCAGGCGGAGTGTTGTAGAACTTATATTAAATATTATAATATAGTTACTTTAGTAATGTAATATATAACAAATTTCAAAAATGTGTCAATTTTAAATTAACTTGTCATTTTAAATCTTGTGCCAAACCAAGGTGACAACTGGTGACAACCGCCACAAAATTTCCCTAGATTATCAAATTTTTCTCGTTTTGCTTTTACAAAAAGAGAAATTTTAAAACTAATTGCAAAAAATAGGATAAAAGACATGTTTCATTTAACATTAAAGCACTCATTCAGTTAAGAAACTGAATTCTGACTTTGATCTGACTTGATTCGTACTTTGAAACGTCAAAATGAAACTTGTCTTTTAATATACTATTATAAAGGTGCATGTCAAATTTTTAAAAAGCATATGTCATTGCAAATTAGTCATTTCGTAAAAAGGCGGTACCTGCCCATTTCTTTATATTGCATGAGGGGCAAGGTAGAGTTAGGGAAAACTCAATCAAATTATTTAATCGCAATTAAAATATTGGAATTTTTATTTTCAATCTAGACAAATAATTCAAAATTTAATCGTTATTTGTTAATTACACATTTTCATTGACTAAAGATGAAAATAGAGAGCTTGACAAAAAAATAGTTTATTTCTTTTCGCTGGATTACAAACAATTGATTGGTAATAGACTAACTTTTACTGTCTGTGCTTCCCTGAATTCTTGAGTTTTTGCATGCCTCTAAATGTCTTCTATTCCTTTAATCGCAAGAATAAAATTCATTGTAAAAAACCCAGTTCATCGCTTTGCAACTTGTGAGTCTTCCTATGACCAACCAGATGTGATTTCGTAAAGAACGTACGCCCGCAATCACATTTGTAAGGCCTCTCGCCCGTATGATATCTGGTATGCACTGTTAACGACATCTTCTGGGAAAACGCCTTATTACAAACGCCACACTTGAACGGTTTATCACCCGTATGCACTCTTTTGTGTACCATTAGATTGTCTTTATTATTGAAGGCTTTAGAACAGTAACTACATTGGAATTTCTTGTCTTTATTGTGATTCAAAATGTGTTTACGTAAATTTGATTTTGGTGGTTAATGTTTTCCGCAGATACTGCAAGAAAAATTCGTTGATATTCGGTGTGTTCTTTAAGTGACGACGCAGATGACGCACGTTTAAATAACTTTTACCGCAAAATTCGCAAACATGCGTCCTATTTTCACCATAATCAGGTTCGTGAGTCAATTTGTGCTCCTTCAACGCGGAGAGGGAACTCAATTTAGACCCGCATATCTCACAAACGTGAGAAACTCCATCGTGTTTGACTAGGACATGTCGATTATAACTAGATTGTGAAACGAATCCTTGTTCGCAGATCTCACAGATGGCCGCATAATCGCCCAAATGTTTCTTCCTGTGCGTATTCAAATGAGATTTGTGTATGAACATTTTCGAGCAGACATCGCATTGGAACGTTGGCTTCCTGTGACTTCTCATATGCACCTTCACTTCGAAATTGTGCCTGAAAGTCTTGTCGCAAAACCTCACACGAGTAAGGCCTTAAACCGGTATGGATCATCATGTGGTTCTTCAGTAATTTCTTTGTGGGGCAGATCTTTTCGCAGAAATCGCACTTAAAGTTATTTTTCGTCTTCTCTGCGAGTCTTCCAGATGCTTCCATACCATTTTGAGCATAACCAGAAGTCATCGGTTCAGAAATGATGTAGTCTTCGCCAACTAGTTGTTCAAATTGTTCCGTTTCCGCTATCTTTCTCAAGATATCCTCCTCGGATGCTAGCAAGTTTAAAAGTTCAGAGTCCGGATCACTCAATTGAGCCACGGCATTTTCTATTAGATTATTATCTACAAGTATATTCTCCTCTGCTTGTGTTATTTGGGTTGTAGAGTTTGTTTGGTGATAGTCGAAGTTGGCGAATGTACTTTCTTGGTATGATGTTCTGAAAGACAAAATTTCATGTTAAATAAACTTATTTAAAGAATTCAATTCAAATTTCCTATTTTATGCTTTAGATATTCTACCACTCCTAATTTTTGGGTTCTTGTTTTAACGACAGCATTCAAGGAGACAAGAAATGCCACATTTAGTATGACTGGATTAGAATTGACAGTAAAACATGATATTCATTAGGGGATATAAAAATTACATGATGCTAAAAATGCTGTTCGTAGAAATGATTTTAGATATTTACTTGAAATTGGTCTTTAGCCTAACATGTGATAGTCCTAGCTAGGCAAACGAATCTTTCGATGTAGCTAATACTTCTAAGCATGTAAAAGATAAACGTCGTTTTATGTGTGATCATTACTTTTTTTTTGCTTCAAAGATGGTCTTTAGTAGTTGTCCTTTAGTTAAGTTTATTGAAAAAAAAAACAGATGGTTTGATACACGACCTAACCATATCCAAAATATCAATAGTATTCGATATTCATTATAGACCAATCTCAATACAATAATCTCACTAACAACTACAATACACGTGTTCACAGACTTAACAGATAACCTACAAGTGCTACAGATTTGCATAGAATCACGTCTTAAGTAATTGCCATTTCCAACCATGAATTTCATGCCTGCCCTAGGTGCTACTTCTACAGCAATATTTTTATCGGCACTACCTGCATAGTTCAGGAATAGACGCATAGATGGCTGAGTGAAGCAAGTTGAACAGCTGTTGTCCTATCTCATGGTTGTATGATTGTTTGCATTTTGATTTAGTATGGTTTATCATAATTGTTGCGAAATAACAATTTATATTTGACAAGTACAATTTGCAACCAAAATGCAAGTTGTTGAAGACCAAAATCCAATGTTATTGTCTATGCTTTAAAACGACTCTAAATAATTAAATTAAATAAGCTGAAATTAATTTAAATATTAAAAATTAAAATTATCACAGCAATATTATACATTGCGCATGCATAACTTCGAAATTACAAAAAGGAAGAGTTTTACTTTTTTGATTTCTCCTGCATCCTTTCCTTGTGTAAACGTAAATAACAAAGTAGTTAAACCCATTTAACAAGAAGGACAATGCATGAGAAAACACACATAAGAAGCCAAAAGATAAAATTTTTACTTACTGTAATTTTAAATTCACATATAATAATAATAATAATAATAATAATAATAATAATAATAATAATAATAATAATAATATTTATTGGCATTCTCTATACATAAATCAGTATAACAACTAATAATAGAGAAAAAGACAAAGTGATGCCAATACACCTGCCTGATATACAGAGTGTTCGTTAAAGATGTTCTGATTTTGACGGAGCTGATAGATGACGACATTATGATTAGAAAAGTCCACATGCGTTTTTAACTTTTAACTTTTTTTCTTGGTAGAAATATTCCATTACAAGCTGGTTTATGAATGTGTTGCCAGCACTGTTTTCGGATTATTAACTTGCGTAAAATAGTATTGTCAAAAATGACAGTTCGTGACATTAGATAAAACCGATTGCTTGATCAATTTTTGTCCGCCAATTCAAAAAACTAAATAACTGTAACTTTTCAAGGAAACGTCAAAAGTTAAAAGCGTAAATAAACTTTTCCGATAATAATGAGGTCCTCTGTACCAGCTCCTTCATAATTAGAACACTTTTAACGAACATCCTGTATATTGTTGCACAATTTAATGTATGTTGTTGTTTGAATAGCGTTAAAAAATAAAATAAATATAAAATAATTTTTTTTACAGAATCGTACTTGAAAATTTAGGAACGAAACGCATGAATATATTTTTTTTATTAATTGATAACCAGTCCTATAATTCCCAAAGATGAAATAAGAATAATAGTCAATATGGGTACAAATAACATGAATGTATTCATCGATTACAATTTTTTAAATCCGTTTTAGTTTCTGTGAGTTAAATTAGAAACAATTTTAGTACAGAACTATATATAAAAATAGGTAATACATAGATCGACTACTGATAACAATTTATTTCTATTTCTCTACACATTAATAATTTAAATACACAAAATATCAGTCACAACAACAGTCTATTACTTCCTGAAAACAATTGGCTCAAATTAATCAACTGGTGTAGTGCGCAGTTATGGGATAATTTATATAATGTACTAATAAGAAGATTAGCAATGTAAGTCAAATGTTCTTTAAAATCTTGAGGACAAATGGGGCCTGATATCTTCATATAAGTAATCCCTTGATAGTCTTTCAGTTTCGCGATTGTTCATAAAATCCATCCATTTATTAATTAAACATCACGTCAATTCAGTTGTTTTCACCAATCAATAATAGGCTTCAGCGGTACCTTTAATACATGCACTCTTCTCTGTGAAGTGTTTTCAATTTTAATATCACGAAAACTATATTACAACAATGAAATGTTAATTATTACCTAATAATACTAAATATTAATATAATTTTCTTGAATAACTCGCATTCTCATTCTTCTAATGAACAGAAAATAGTAGACACATAAAATACAATGTTGTTTTCTTGGTATTAAAGCATTTGAAAGGCTGTGTTTATTCGCACAAGCTACGTTAAATGTTAACACACATCATAAAGAGTTTCAAATATGTTTACAAATACGAAAAGGCTAGCCACATGGAATAAGGGATTGTAAAATGGGTTGCATAACCGTAAGGTCATCTGTTGCTCTTATACGCTATTACCTGTTTTCAACATTTGTCACATCTTGTTATACACTGATGCTCACGATTAGGTTGCGTATGTATTTATGCGTGATATGTGATTTGTACAAAATATATCCTTCGATATAGTTTAAGAAAACATGTTTTAAATACCGATATTAAATAATAATTAAAACTTACTTCAATATATGTGTGGTGTGCATTCTAACCATGGGCAAGGATAATATATAGATGGAGCTTATAGATACGCAATTTTTATGCATAACAGGGCCGTGAAAAAACGCTTTAAACATAAAACAAAGGCGAAACGGTAATATTTAAAAATAAAAAAAATTAGGCAAAATGCTAATGCTTCGCTGCCCAGATAACAATTTAAGGTTAATACAAGCCTTTTTAAACGTTGTTCCGACAAGGGAAAAAGGTTGTCAGCAAGCTTGTTATGGCAAGGGTGTAAGCTTACTGCAAGGTTATGACAAGCTTGCTAGTTGACACAGGACAAGGTTTTTCCCAAGTAAGGTTACAGGTTAAGCTTGTCTGTAAAAGCATGTGATAAGGTTACCATGGCAAGGTTCCCATAAGCTTGTCTGTAAAACGATATGACAAGGTTGGAAGGACAATGTTGAGCCAAGCTTTAGAGAAAGCCTGTACAAACCTTGATAAAAGTTTGTAACAAT
The DNA here is from genome assembly GCA_004143645.1 of Protaetia brevitarsis. Classification (NCBI taxonomy): domain Eukaryota; kingdom Metazoa; phylum Arthropoda; class Insecta; order Coleoptera; family Scarabaeidae; genus Protaetia; species Protaetia brevitarsis. Next base: position 680,077 of record RXPK01000105.1, read on the forward strand.
CAAAACAAAATAGGAATTGGATATTAATTTCTTCTTTTTCTTGGTTTCTAGGTCATAAAAATATAGAAATGTACATTAAGGACGTTTCGTTTTAATTTCAAGAGCTTTTTCAAGATATATGTAAAAATATAAATTATAAATGGTATACATTTTTTTTATTTAATAAACAAAACATTGTTTACTATGAATTTTGAATTATGATTTTATCATTTATTAAACAATTTACTTATAAGTTACACCATTTACAATTTATATTTTTATATGTATACTTGAAAAAGCTTTTGAAAACAAAGTGAAACGTCCTTATTAATGTACATTTCCATATTTTTGACCTAAAAACCAAGAAAATGAAGAAATTAATACCCAATTCCTATTTTGTTTTGATTGTTGTAAGCTTTTATCAAGGTTTGTATAAGCTTTCTCTAAAGCTTGGTTATAGCCAAGGAAAGGAGTTGGGTATATGACCTCTTCTTCATGTGACTTTGAAAATTACTAAAATATTTTAAGGAAAGATATAACCAGCAAGCACCAAAATAAATTTCGTACAAATAAACTTTATGTAACTTCCAAGTGTTTCCAAAAATGTTTTTTACAAAATTATTGCTAAACAAAACTCAGAGAGAATTTTAGTAAATTAGATATAATTTGCGTTCTTTTTATTATTTTCGGATGCCGTCCATCGTCTCCTAAAATATTTTATTGTTTTCAAAATCACATCTGTTTGCATCAAGTAAAATTCATTCAAATAAAATTAGAATTTCAGTATTTAATAATAAAAAAAAAACTTCTACATATTTATATATACATATTTAGATTGCGTTTTTATATTTATATAGAAACAACACTATAATCTATTTTCCTTTGCCATCGTGTTGCTGCGATTCTCTGTAATAAAAAAGGACAACTATTAAAAAATTAAACAATACCAGAGATGGGAAGACAAGGGAAACGGCTATCAGTTTCCCAAGAGTCGACAAGTCGTCGTGGATATTGTGAAAAGTAACTGTTCCCTCGTTACTACAAAATACAAACTATCTTATTTTTACTATACTTAGTGGTTATTAAATAAAATACTCACCAAAAATAATTTTAAGCATTTCAGTCTTCTGGAAAGGGTTTTTTTAAGCTTTTCCCTGTTAGAGAATGATTTGCCGCAATATTGTCCTCTAGTGGCTTTTTTAGGATGTTTGATGTCAAACTCTTAACGTTCCTTCCATGGGTTGATATCAAATATCGAATCTGTAAATTTTTTGTTGGAATTAATTCAATAAATGAACATGGTTTCGGACTTAAAAAAACAGGTAATAATTTAAATAATATCAATTACTCACCAACTTTTTTTCTCCAAGAAGAGTTTTCAACTATTTGATGGTTTACTAATGTCATAGAAGCTTCTATATTCGCTGAAAAAGAATTTCATAAGTTATGAAATTGATTCTCCTCTTAATCCTTATAGTTACCATATAATGCCTGTTGTATTGTGGCAGTCTGTTGGGCCAAACCTTAAACCGTATCCATTTTAGTTTCTAAACACTCTGCTATGAAAGAAAAATCTTCTAAGACCTTCCACATTACGCTGGTTTAATTTAATTTGGTGACGCTCATTACTGAATCGGTTCCTAAAAAATATTTGATAACATTAGAATGATTTCTTGAAATAAGAGATACAATACATATATATAATATTCTTATTAATTATAACACTAAATTTATATGTGTATTTTTGAATTTATTAAAAATTCTATTACACTGTCATTAAAACTGAAAAAAACCTCAAACATTTAATTATTCATAATTTCTGAATTATATAAAATCAAATTATACTACAAGCTATCTAGTTAGCAAATATAAACTATAACTTTTTAAACTAAGTGCATTGGCTTATGCGCTTATGGTGTAGAAAATTAGGTTAGAATTATATGCAATAGTTGGGCAATTGGGCAGACACAGTTCAATTCATCGGTTAGAATTATAAACTATTGATATTCTTGAAGCAACAACGCATATCTAGTAAAAGATATAAAATTAGGTAATACTTACTTTTGCATGAATGATGTTTTAAACTATTATACACTGAAACAGCTCAAACGCGTACAACACAACTGGACACAACAAATAATGGCGGTCGATGACAGAATAGCGGAATGGCGGTTAAACAAAAAAAAAATCAATACTCGATAAACGATTGACGCCGAATCACTCCGGAAATACACGAAGTCACCGTACCTTGATATAATAACTTTGTCGCAACCTTGCATTAACCCCAGCATTAACCTTTTACTGTTAAGTTTGTCTGGACAAGGTAAAGTTAAGCAAGTGGCAAGCTTATCGTAAGCTTACGTGTTATCTGGGTGTGATACTATTGTTATAAGTGTTATACTATATACATAAATATAATTGTATTTTTACAAGTGAAAAAGCATTACGTCCATATTTAATTTAAATGAATAGACTAATATCTGTTGAAGTTTTTAGGTCATTTAATATTTATGGGGTGTAGTAAACACACATTATGTCATATAACATTTCTTTATTGGTGCCTAAACAATATAAGTTTGTTTAATTTTTTTTTTTATTGATTCACCTTGCAGTTTTTACGTTACGTTTTCATCAAATTATGAAGCCGTATTTTACAATAACACTCGATGATCGTTTTTCTTAATAAGATTGGATGTTCTTCAACGATTTATTTGCGATATGCTGGAATATGAAATTACCAATATTTTTAATCTCTGGGATCAGCTGGTACTATTAATCCACCTGAAATAGAATGAATGTCATATCTTTTTTGTTTCAACAGTACAAAAATACCTTTATTCTTTCGTTGCAGTAGTTTCTATTTATTTTCTCTTAGATTCCATACAGGAGACGTCAACTGCACTCATCATAATGGAAAATGCTATAAATCAGTTGTACCTCATACCTATAATAGCTAGATTATAATATAACTGGCTCTTACTGATGGAAACTGATGTCACTATCATAATCCACGAATGCGTTTACTTGCAGGTACGCAATAAGACATTAATTCTACAACATAAACGTTAATTCACATCTATAGATTCACAATAATAACACAACAAACCTCACTAAATGTTCTCTTTGAGCTTGAACACTTGAGCTCTCTTAACAAATACTAAAAAGCAGCCCAATGAAATATTTTTTTTATGTACAACTTATTATTCAATAATTTACATAACTTTAAAGTATCATTTACTAAAAAAACTTTAGTTCAAATAACACTGTAAAAAAAAAAAATGTTACAGTATAACTATAAGAAACCAAGGATCAATCTTAAAAACAATACAACTTATAAGCGTCTCAAAATGAAATACTGAAGCAACAGTTGATCTGTGTGACACGGCACGCATCAAAATGGCGACTCATATACGACCTGATGGTTTGCGGCGTTTGCAAATGCGCAATGGTCTAAATGCTTTCCAGTATGGTGTTATCCTTGTCTACCCCACAGCTAAATAATTAATTCCGTTGCATAAGATTAAATTTAGAGGTTATGTCATCAAAAAAGACTCAGGTAAATAAATATATAGAATACTTTAAACATGTTTTTATTTTAAATTTTTGCTAAATTTTATAAAAAAAGAGATTTAAATTATGGATAAAATATTATTCATAAATATTTATATATACAGCTTGAATGCAAAGAATAATCTTACAACAAAGTATGACATATTTAGCTTGGCTATTATTTTTATATAACCAAATAATTTAAAAAAGAGTTTAAATCAGTACTGTCAATGTGATAATACAATATATCATCATGGCTGTTCTTTATTTATCGATATTAAATATCAAAATAAATAATCATAAACACGATTGTGTTGCTTAATTACTGAAAATCACACAATGCTTTCATTGGTTTATTTTAAAATGCAAAGTGGGGGTATCTTTGTTGAAATGTTGCTTTATCAGTAAAATAATAGCATAACATGTCTAATTAATATACTCCATCAGTTGTTCATGTATGTTGTTTTAATTTTTAAGAAATTATCGAAAATGTCGACCTTTCAAAGTCTTTGCGACATTTCAAACTATCCTAAGCTATCAACTATAGCATCATTTCCTATATAAACCTCCACCATGCCGTCAGAATTGATTATATCGTCCTTAAACTCATACATAACAGCGTCTTCCTCACTGACGCCTTTATACTGTGCTCCTGGTGCATGTGTTGCTCGTACGCTTCGAGATTTTCGAATTTCTCGTAACAAACGACACAGCTATAGTCGGCCAATGTTTTATGCCGATCTCTAACGACGCATTCGTGACTTTCGACGTGTGATTTCGAAATGAGTTTATCGCAGTACAAGCACTTGATACTCTCACCGCGTCTTTTATATTTCCCCGAATTGACGGTCAAACTGTCATCTGTCTTATTCTCGACGTGTATCCTATTGACGTGATTCCGTAAGAAGTTGATGTCGATGAACTTCCTATCGCAAAATTCGCACGGGAAGTTCTTCTCCACTTCCTCATGGTCGTGGTAGTGGACCAGCAATTGATGCTCGGTCTCGAATTCTCCACCGCAGTATTCGCAACGATGCTTAGAGACTCTGTGGGTCCTCCGTCTGTGTATCTGCATCATATCTTTACGGACGAATTTCTTACCGCAAATTTCGCACACGAAATCTTTTTCACCGGTATGAAGGCGCATGTGCACCAAGTGGGCGGCTTTCTGCGTGGACTTTTTCCCGCAAATTTCGCATTCGAATCGTTCTTGCCCGTGGATCTTCATGTGTCCGTTCAGAGCAGCTTTACTGCTGTAGAATTTATTGCAGATCCCACACAAGTACCGCTTGACGTCTTTATCTGTGTGCTTGGCCATATGATCTCTCCAATATCTGCGACTCCTAAGGATGGAGCCGCATATCATGCAGGTATACCTAATCCCTTTATGTTCCGATTCGATATGCTGCCTAAATGCTTTAACATTGTAATATTCCTTCCCACATTCCGAACATTTATGTGAGTACTGCCCCGTATGCCGCCTGATATGAATATCTAATTGATGCCTCGAAGCTAACTCCTTATTACAATACTCGCAAATGAATTTAGTAACCTCGTGCGAGCTTTGATGCTTCTGCAAAGCTGCATTAGTTCTAAATCCACGTCCGCACAAGCTACAAAGGTGCGCCCTCCTGGTCGAATGGACGATTTCCAAATGTCTCTGGTACTTTCCTGCCGTAGCGAACTCTTTTCCGCAAACCTCGCAAGGATAGCGACTAACTGTGAGATCCTTCTCCTTCAAAACCTGATCTGCCACCACGTACTTTCGTTCGAATTCGAAATTTTTCACTTCCAACTTGGAATTTGTCGGTTTAGTATCGATGATACTCTTGAAATCGATTTCGGTCGTATGCGTTAAAGGAATCGCAGCGACGTTCTCTTGTTTTATTTCCGTCAGCGATGTTTCGAACTCTTCCTTTTTGATCAGCATCAGCTGGGAGAGCTTGACGACCAGTTTCTTCGAGTTGCCGCTTGGAGTTTGCGCGATTAGGGTTATTGTCTCGTTATTGGTCGGATTTGGATTTGTGAATAGCATTTCCAAAGATGAGGACCTGAAAATGTTGGCGATTAGAATAGGAAATCACGAAGGAATGAAGGATTAAATAGAAGAATAAGCTTCCATAACGTCTTAGGGGTGAATTAGACGTAGAATTGATGAAAAAACTATGCAACGATGCGAGCCTAAGAGGGCTAGAGGGAAGATTAATAGGAATCGATATTTTCTCTCTTGCTTACTCAGGCTTGAATCGTTCGGGTGTTTTTCCCCCTTCAAGTTTACGAATATCTAGAATAAGGCAAGGAAAATACTATGCTGTAATAAAACTTACCTTAATATGTCAAAAATGTGAAACGAAATAGGAATATTATTTGAGGTACATGTTGCGATAATATAATTCCCTAAATCAAAGAAAAATCGAAATATAATTATTGGAGCAATAAACCAAATAAATCTTTTATTCTTTAAACAATGAATTAAGCATATGTACTTTAATTTGACAATTATCAACTAAATAATTGTTTCCATAGCATGTCGAATTCATGGCTCACTATATCCAAGTAGCACGAATATTATGAAAATATTCCTACAAAGTGGAAATAGGATTACCTGAGAATATTCCTGAACATTAAGAGGTGGCACAAATTATGACATTTAAAATAGCCTTTCAAAGAACTCAGTGCTTCTTTAGTTTGAGTTTTCATAATTCAATACTCATATTAGTAATACATTTTATGACAACGCATCTGCAACCAAATAAATAAATAGTGCCTAATTAACTAAAGTTTCTATTGAAGCAAATAAAGTTATAGCTAATCTTGAAACTTTTATCTACTGATTTAAAAATTACTGTTGCCTATAGCTTTAAACTAATAAATTTAACGCAAAATTACTCCAAAAAAGGTGGGGTTAAAGATCAAATACCCATCAATCAATTTCTTAATTTATTACCAACTTTTCTCAGCTTCTTCAGGGCAAGAGAAAATTCAGAGTAAATTTGGTAATACATTAAGAAATTGAATTATGGGTATTTGATATTTAACCCCACCTTTGTTGGAGTAACTTGGCGTTAAATTTATTAGTTTAAAGTTACGTTGTACTCCTTACTTCTTCTACTTGTTGCCTATAGCAACTAAATTTCTAATTGACATATTTGGAATTTAAAGATGTTTTTATTAAATTTCCCCAAGTTATCATTTTTTAAGATATTACTGGTGTGTCCCAGTAAAGATAGACTTCCAGAGTACACAGGAAACGGCTACTGTGTTTGAGGTAAAGCATTGTCGTTTGCCACGCGCATTCCAAAAGTCTACCTAAGAGTAGAATGAGACAGCATGTATATACGTTCTGAGAAAAAAGTTAACAGCAAATTAGATGAAAAAACAAATGATTATTTTTCGAAACTGCGTCAACTACATCATGTGAAAATATATAAGTGGATTCATATAGCACTGATGACGTTATGGTCCCATATTTTCTAAACGATAAGGACGCTTTACAGTTCGCAATTATTTTTATTGCGTGGAATAAAAATTGCATGCAATAGAAATAGCGCATGCGCATTCAATGGATTTTGTTCAGCTGGGTGCAATTTTACTTGTATTGCGCGTGCAATACACGGAATAGAGCATGTACTATTTTTATTACATGCAATAAAAAAATTGCGAACTGTAAAGCGGGCTATACAATTATATTTAATGTTTTGATTCCTCATTTAGTGGTTAAAGTGACAAAATAATATAAATTTGACAATTTACATATAGAAGATATTGGAAAATAAAATGACAGACACATTGAGTACTTCTTAATTTTATTAATACAAAAAAAAAGGTATAAATTTTATTAAATTACGACTAGTTTGGACTTCAGTCAGTTTCACTTAGGTTTTGGCTGCGCTTATAGCTAAAAACAGAATTAGGTATCAAGAAATATACAGAAGAAATAAATGTACAAAAATTTTAAAGATCGAAGTTGATATTCCTAAATAATAAATAATGTGTTCCGGATGGAGTTGACAATAGGTATGATGAACTAAAAAATTTTGAATTGAAATTTAATATTTGGGAAATAATTTTTATCGCTTGCTTTCGCTGTTTTTAAATCCAGTAGGCCTTTGCAGCTGAATCAAAATTGTTTTCGTGTCAGGTAAAGTACCTTTTCCGTTGACATTGAAAATTTATATACTATCATCACTTTTCATTTTGAACAACATTTCTTAGTAACATTTTAGCATACTGTGAACGGACAAGGTATTTTATCTCGAAAGCAAAACCACAAATAAGTTACAGATCTTATTTCCAAACTATTAAATTTCAATTCAAGTTTTTTGTCTATTATATCTACTGTCAACTCCATCCATGGACACACACTGCACATGCCACATATAGCTCAAAATTCGTAATAGTATTTTGCTAAAACACATGAATAAATGAAAATTAAGTAAGAATAATTAATCTTTCTCGAAAGCGCATTGCGGAATGAGCTTATAAAATCATAAAAACCATTGCAATTGTAAAGAAAATAGTTTTCAACAAAGTAAAAACTATTTTAAAAGTTAAAGTTCACATTTTATTCAGAAAAAAAAAACAAATTACAACAACGGTGTTAATTTTATTTCTACGTTTAATAATAATAACAATAAGAGTTTATTGCCGTGTTTCCTAGGAACATAGACATTGTCAAAAAATTACACAATTGTTAATAAATATAAGAAGAAAACTTAGAATTAAAATGGTTCATAATATAAAAAAATAATAAATGTTACATATAAAATTACATATTTAAGTACTCGTCCAAAGTGTAAAATGAATAATTATTTAAAAATGACTTAAGTTTAACTTTGAATTGAGATAAAGTTGACAAGGTTTTTAAATTTACTGGTAACTTATTGTACAGTACTATAGCCTTATATCTCGGCCTAGTCTCAAACAACTTTGTTCTATGTTGGGGTATATTAACCCAGTAAACCAAATTCAAATTTCCCTCAATTATTTTTAGTAACTTCAACGTTAAAGCATGAAATTACCTATGATTTTGTATTACATTAGTAGTTATTTTAATACCTTGTAGTTGAAGTTACTAAAAATAACTGCGGGAAATTTGAATTTGGTTTACTGGGAAGATTGTGCGCCTGAAGTGTTTCCATTTTATTGTAGATATCACTATTTTTGGTAAAGGTTAATTCGTTTGTTTTGTAAAAAAATATAATTTCATAAATGTATAGCGCTGTTAATGTTAAAATATTTAATTCTTTAAATAAAGGACGACATGATTCAGAAAATGATAGCGATGTAGGCAAAAGTTGTGGTATTTCCAATTTATAATTTAAAAAATTAAACAATTTGTAGACTGCCCAATTTAAAATAACAAAAAAAACAACTAATCGTTTACCTACCTTTAAAACAGGTTGTATACAGCTGAAATTATTTTTACTTGAACTTTTATAGGGAAACTTTTTGCCTAATAAAGAAAATAAGATAAAAATCCGTTTGACAGAAATCATAAAAATAAATGAAATTAAATTTCTTCTGTTGGGGAAAATTTTAGAAATATACATGCAAGTTAATGTATGTCCATAAAAACCATATCTATTAAAAAAAAAGAATATTAAGACGGTGATTAAGGGCGAAAAACTGTTACATATTTATTTTTATTTGTTTATCTTTTCAAATATTTTAAAAAAATCTAGCTTTATTATATAAACTTTAAAATTTTACAAGTCACCTCGTTTCTAGAGCACTGTCTCTTCCAGACTTTCTCCTACCACTGTTTATAATTACATGCAATTCGGTATGTTCATCAAACAGAGAATAAAGACTCAAAGCTATTTATATTCCACATTAACTGCATATTTCACATAATTTCACAATAAATAATAATAATAAATTATTGGAACTGAGAACACACAAAAAATGCTGTTTTTATCAACATCAACCACTTGCTAAAACTTAAATGATAACCTCAGCCTGGTAATGTGTGGCAAATTCATATGCCGAAAGTATATTATTCGATATTACAAATATTACCATTCTAGGGTTAATATTATTAATTATATGTGCACATATTGCAGAATATAATATTGTATTATGATGAATTGCATCAAACATGATCACTTTTTAAGTAGCAGTACTCCATCCGTAACACATTCATCTGCATTGGCTTCCGATGCTTCTAATGTATCGACAATATTTATTTCTAATGTTCTACAGCAATATGTAATAAGTGAGCACACACAGATGTATGAAAATCTATCTCTAGCTTTATTTGTTTTAATATATGTAATTGCAAACACACCATTTATTACTTGATAATAATGTGACGAGTAATCGGTTTGCTTTTGCATCGGTAGATGTTAAATCTGTCCAAATCTGACATTGGAATCACCTGATGTACTGAAATTATTATGATTGAACGAATATAAATACTGAATAAAATAATATACTTACAATAAACGAAATCAAACAATAAACATGTTAGAATTTACCCAACTAACATTTGGTAGACGGTTATTACTTAAAACAGTATATAATTTTATAATTTTACATGTACGTTTTCCTAGGTTCTATCTTGCTCTCATAATGAATATTTCTTCCTGTATACGTGTCTTTTGATTTTGAAACTATTTAACACTCACAAACTAACACCACCAATGAATCAAATAGATTGAGGTTATGTTTAGGTAAGTTGTTTATGTGTCAAAATCAAAATGTGTTCAATGGTAGTTTAGGGAACGTCCGTTATATTAAGGATACCGGTTGCATGCGCAATAGCAACGTATTTAATGTTACTGGTTAGTAGTTTGATTCATAACATCATAACTTAACAGAAAAATATAAATAGCATATAAATAGATGTATTAATGGATTGAAACCAGGAAAAACTGTTTATAGTTAGGAAGATAATTGAAAACAAACAGCTTTTTTTAAAACTTCTTCCGTGAAATTTGCAAATTGATGATGTACACATTTTTCATATTTATTTATACACGTTCTTTTATAAGAAAAAGGAGTTGCAATAAATAATTTGTTGTAGTAACTAAAAAAGCTGGATTTTATACACATAATATCAACAGTAATCCCAATGATTTACTAATATACATATTTTATTCACACTTACTTAAGATATAGCCATTTTCATCTACATTTCGATGTTCTAGCTTCCTGATTGGACCAAGCAGTAAGCAACAGGAAGAAAAAAGGCAGATTTTTATTACTTATACATTACTGCATGCAAATATATGTAATGTATCTACTAAGTTATATGATGTTGGGCCTAAAATACAATCTGGGAAATAAATTCGATTAATTCCTTGCACTGTGACACTATCTAATTTTTATTTGAGAAAATTAGTTCAATATAATCACTTGAAATGAACTTCATCAATATCCATATCTCCAAAGCTTTTGTGGAAATAATTAAGGATTAATGGGTTGTGTAAAAAAATCTAAATAAATCAATTAATGACTTTCTAGAGTGGGGGGGGGGGGGGAGAATTGATAACAAATACCAGTTTCTTTAACACTCACAGGACTAGAGGAAAATAACTTTCGATAGTAGTTGTGTAAAAATGTATTAAAGATTGCGCATGCTTACCATAATTTCCGAATACCATTTTTGAAACGTCATACTTTGAAAATTCTATTCTTTGCCAGTCTCCATGAACTCATTCCAATTTACTTTGGGAAGATTTTATCATCTCTTCACTGGTTTTAGCATATTTTCGCGACTATAATATCAATGACATTAAATATAACCTATAAAAACAACCTGACCTTCAAGTGCTAAACGTAACATGGCGCAACTGAAACAAAAATGAGTTAATTATTTACATTCAAAAACAAGATGGCAGATATATCGGTGTGGTGTATATATCATGTAGGGACTTGTTATTACTCGATTAAAAGTACTTTAATAATAACAATTTCTTGTACATCTAGAATTGTTTATTCGCATTAGAATATCACAAAAAAATATCTCCTATTAAAAACTAGGTCTTACAACACACACAATTATAATTTTAATGACTATTGGTAGGTATATTCCCAGTGAACCAAATTCAAATTTCCCGCAATTATTTTTAGTAACTTCAACATTAAAGCATGAAATTACCTACGATTCTATATTAGATTAATAGTTATTTGAATACCTTTAAGTTACTAAATATAATTGCGGGAAATTTGAATTTGGTTCACTGGGTTCAGGTTGTACATTCAGGTGGGAAATTGACAGTTAAGGCCAGTTTGATATTTCTTTCCGAAAACTTTATCTGTGATCACGGGACTATTTTTCTATTTTGGAAAAAATCTTTTTTATAAAAGCTTTATAAAATTCAATATTACATAACCTAAAAATATTTTGGACTACACCCCTAATAGCCAAATTTAAATTTCCCGCCACTATTTTTAGTAAAATTCAACGTAAAGGCATTAAAATTACTATTAATGTAGTACAAAATGGTAGGCAATTTTATGTTTTAACGTTGAAGTTACTATGAATAATTGCGGGAAATTTAAATTTGGCCATTAGGCCGCACGTATATATCATTAAATTTATGAATTCTATGCAAAAATAACATAATTTTATATGCACTATTGTACTTTCAATAATAACATTTTTATTTGGTCGTGGAATACTTTATGTGTTTATAAATATTTTTAAATTTGCGACACTGAGTTTTATAAAATTTTATGGAAAAGATGTGCTCCAACGTGAAGAATTGGGTTGTAATCAAAGATCCAGTTTGTTGCGTAATACGATTTCTCTTTTTTTTTGCAGAAATTAGTCTATGCCTGACTTTTTTTGTACTTATATTTTTGTTTGTATTATTTGATTTCGTTTCATTTAAATAGCTATATGCAAAGTATATAATGGCTCATCATCCAGCAAAACATATTTTTCATTCAGATAAAAATGTATTCGTTTGCTTAAGGCTATTTAAATGTTAGTTACATCAGAGAAATAGAATTAAACTCTCTAATTACAAAAGAAAAAAATAACATGTCAAACTGGCCCAAGTGACGATTTAAAATTCCTTCTTGAGGTAAACCACAAAATCTAACACTCACACTAATATATGATATTGCTACAAATATTAATTTCTTGATTCGAACATTGAATATAATCCTACTATCTGTAAATCCGTGTTGGAAAAATTACAATAAAAATAACAGCCACTGTAAGGATTGATGCAGGTCGAACATATTATAAATTATCAATTAATTGAAAGGTGCACAATGATAGGCATTCTATTACAGGCAGAGAATAAATCAAAGAGTGTTATAGATACACTTGAGAGTGAAATTCTTACGATTATCTCTCAAAAGGATATGGTATACGTTTACAACCCACATAGTCAAATTTAAATTGCCTGCAATTATTTTTAGTAACTTCAACGTTGAAACATAAAATTACCTACTATTTTGTACTACGTTGACAGTTATTTTAATGCCTTTACGTTGAAGTTACTAAAAATAGTGGCGGGAAATTTAAATTTGGCTATTAGGGAATAGAACACTGCAAAACATTTCCTGTTTTTATTATCGCTCTAAAATCTTAAAGAACACAAAATTGTAAATCTATACTGATGGGCATAAGATGTGTAATAAAAGAATAACGGCATTATATGTTTTGTTCTTTGCTAGTTTATTTAAACTTTCAATTATTTAGTAATTTATAGTTTTATTTATATTTAATTGAATAAAAAAATTTATGGATATGGGATATCCAATTTCTGTTTTATTGCTATCTATTTAATGTTCTCGCTACTGCGTATATTAGTTTTTCAGAGGTAATTTTAATAGTTTTACTCCGGCAAGTGTATTAGCACTCGAACATCAACAACGGTTTAAAGAAAAGCCAGTCTTCATTGTGACACCCGTATACGTGTACCTATTTAATATAACGTATTAAGCAATGTACACTAATCTATGACTATAATTCAGGTTTTCAGATTAACTAGAATAAAATATCATATTATTATACAGGTATTCCACGTAACTGGTTCATTAAAAGTTTATGATGTTCTATTATTTACTTATATTTGATATTTTGGCACTAGTATCTGTTCGATTGGAACTATAAATGTAAAATACCTTAACCAAAATATCACTTCCGGTTGATCGGAAATGGATGTCAACTTTGTTATTTTAAATGGAATGATCTAATTTTTTATTCATTTTTGGATTCTACAACTATAAATACTTCAGTTTTCATTAGCTATTCCTATAGCTACATGTTGCCGTTTTTGAGTTATTTAAGTTTTTCTTTTTTTTAGTCATAATCATTGCATCATTGAGAAATTAATATCTCGGTTAATACTGCAAGTAGAGACTCCAAATTTGTTATGTTATGAATGTAGATATAACTCTAAGAAACGGTAAGCACACTTTACATTCTAACATACAGGATGTTCAAAACTGAGGAACAAAGTGACATATTTTCAAATGCAGAAAACTCATTTTTTTTAAATAGAACACCTTGTATTTTAATTCGGAATTAGGAAGTAAATATCATCCCCTATCACTTTATATGAGCATTCCCTATAGCTATCTTTAATAGATGTCGAGATATGAGCTACTTTTTGTTAAACAGACTAACTAGTCCTATCTTTAAATGTTTGTAGCTGGCTCTGAAATGGATTCACGTCAAATTCATGTATTATTTTTGAATAACCATACAAGAATGTCTGTTCGAATAGTCATTTCTATTAATATTGCGTTGTACGAAAGTGTAATTACAATGATATACATAAACACTTGTGGTTAGTCAATGAATTTGACATTAATCCCATTCAGAGCCAGCTACAAACATTTAAAGATAGGGCTACTTAGTCTGTTTAACAAAAAGTCGTTCATATCTCAAAATTTATTAAAGATAGGTATAGGGAATGCTGATATAAAGTGATAGGGGATGATATTTACTTCTTAATTCCGAATTAAAATACAGGGTGTTCTATTTAAAAAAAATGAGTTTTCTGCATTTGAAAATATGTCAATTTGTTCCTCAGTTTTGAACACCCTGTATGTTAGAATGTAAAGTGTGCTTACCGTTTCTTAGAGTTATATCTACATTCATAACATAGCAAATTTGGAGTCTCTACTTGCAGTATTAACCGAGATATTAATTTCTCAATGATGCAATGATTATGACTAAGAAAAAAGAAAAACTTAAATAACTCAAAAACGGCAACATGTATCTATAGGAATAGCTAATGAAAACTGACGTATTTATAATTGTAGAATCCAAAAATGAATAAAAAATTATATCATTCCATTTAAAATAACAAAGTTGACATCCATTTCCGGTCAACCGGAAGTGATATTATTTACTTAAAAACTACAAAACTATGTGAGATAACATACATTCATTACAATATATAACGCCATAACTATTTCATCCCCCCTGCCTGTTTTAAGCGGGAAATTTTCGCGTATACAACACCCTCTTCCTTAATTCACTTATATTTGGAAGGTGAATAACGGTCAGGTGGTCGTATTTTCTGCCGAAGTGTGGACCTCGTGTTGCATGTCTTCTTCGTTTCTTCTCGAACCTCACTGCAATCTTCTGGAATGCTTCCTGTACTTGTAGATGGAATTTGGGTTGATGTGGATGGTTGTTCTTCTATGTGGGTCTCAGATTCTATTTCACCGGCTTCGATTTCTGTAGGCGCCGCAGGTTGATCGCTACTTTCATGTGTCAGAATGGGAGTTTCATGAGAAGGAAAATTATTTAAAGGGTATTGGAAAGGTGGTGGTGCACTGTCAAGATTACTACGGTTTGGTTTCATTTGATTTGCGTGTCGTTTATGTAATTTCCCCTCTGATAGAATTTTATAATTAACTTTTCCTAGCTTTTTTATAACAATACCTAGCTTCCATTTTATGCTACTGTTGTAAATTCTGAATAATACCCTGTCGTCCTTTTTAAATTCTTTGTTAGTTTTCCTGTTTTCAGATTCGTGTTAGTTTCTAATTGTTCTTCTCCACGTTACTTTGAATATTTGGTAACATTAAATCTAGTCTAGTTCTTATGTTCCGTTTAACATTAACATAGCTGGTGAAACGTTTGTTGTTGAGTGTGGCGCTTTCCTGTAGTGTAAAAGAAAGTTACTTATTTTTGCCTGTAGGCTTGTTCCTGGTTGCTCTGGTAACTTTTTAAAGCGTTTTTAGTATTTGAACATAACGTTCAGCTTGTCCATTCGAAGCAGGATTGAAAGGAGCAGTTGTAATGTGCTTTATTCCATTTGCTTTTAGGAATGCTTGGAATTCGGACGATGTAAATTGCGGTCCGTTGTCCGAAACTAAAGTCACTGGTAATCCGAAACGTGAGAAACAATCTCTTAAATTGTCTATGGTGTTTGTACTTGTAATTGAATTCATCGTATACACTTCTAGCCATTTTGAGAAGGAGTCAACTAGAACTAGAAAATATTTACCATTTGTAGGCCCGGCAAAATCGATATGTACTCTTTGCCATGGTCCTTTCGGGTATTCCCAGGATGTATTGGTACATTGATTCCTTGTTTTTGGTGCAATAAACAATTTTTACAATTTTTGACTAGGTTCTCATATCGGCATCTATGCCTTTCCAATATACGTAACTGCGCGCTAGTCCTTCATTTTGACAATTCCTAAATGTCCTTGATGAGTTCTTCCAAAACTTGGGTTTGTAAACTTTTAGGAATAACTACCCGAATACCTTTCAGTACACAACCTTCTTCTACTGTGTACTCCCCTTGATTAAAATTTATATTTTCAGTTCCAATTATTTTTCTTAATAAAGAAGATGTTTCTGGATCCTTTAAGCTTTCTTTCCCAATTATACGAGGGTTTAAAACTGTGTAGATTTGATTTAATTGTAGTACTGTTGGCTCGTCTACTATTTCGTCGGATTTTTCAACAGGAAATCGAGAACAAAAATCCGCATTGCCATGGTTTTCTGTGCGTCTGTATTTAATTTGATAATTAAATCCTTGTAAAAATATAGAATAGTGTAAAAGTCGTGTAGCACTAAGACTTGGTGCACTGGAGTTTGCAGCAAAAATTTTTTCAAGAGGTTTGTGATCAGTGAGTAATGTAAATTTACGTCCGTATAAATAATTAAAAAATTTCTTAATTCCCCAATAGATTGATAGAGCTTCTTTGTCTATTTGAGAATAATTGTTTTCGGATTTTGAAAGAGTTCTTGAAATAAAAGCTATTGGTCTTTCTGATCCATCGGAAAAACTATGCGATAAGACTGCTCCAATTCCGTGACTGGAGGCATCAGTCGCCAATATTAAGGGTTTACTTGGGTCGTATAGAGTCAGTACTCGATGAGAGCCAATTTCCTCTTTTACTTCTTTGAATGTATCCTCGCAAAATTTAGTCCATTTAAATTTAGTATTTTTTCGGAGTAGTTCATATAGTGGATGTACGCGTTCTGCCATATTCGGAATGAAACGTGAATAGTACGTAACTAATCCTAAAAACGATTTTAGCTCAGTAATATTTGTGGGACGCTTTGCATCTAAAATTGCTTTAACTTTGTCATCAGTTTTACATAATCCTTCAGCAGTAATATTAAATCCTAGATACGAAATTTGATCAGCAAAAAACTGACATTTTTCTTTCTTAAGACGTATATTATTTTCTCTACAAAGTGAAAAGAATTTTTCTAATTGTTTTAAATGGCTGCTTGAACCCGAAGATGAAATTTTTATGTCATCGTAAAATATCTGAATTCCCTGTATTTTATTGAAAATAGACTCCATACAACGTTGCCAGATTGAAGGCGCATTAGAAATACCGTACATCAAACGATTAACTCGATAAAGTCCCTTCGATGTATTTATTGTAAGTAGTTTGGAAGTTTCTTCGGATACTTTAATATGCATATACGCTTCTTTAACATCGAACTTTGAATGAATTGTTCCATTTGCAATTCGAGCTAAAATTTCTTCAATGTTTGGAATTGGATGTTCGTCCATTTGTAAAAACCTATTAAGTGTAACCTTGTAGTCCCCACACAGTCTGATTGCTCCCCCTGGCTTTACCACTGGGACAATTGGGGTCGCCCATTCAGAAAATGTGGTCTTTGTTATTATCCCTAGAGCTTCCAAACGATCTATTTCAGCTTCTACCAATGATTTTAGAGCGTACGGAACCGGTCTAGCTTTGTAAAACACTGGTTTTGAATTGTGTTTCAAAAAAAAAGTTCAGCTTCAAAATCTTTAAGGCATCCAATTTCATCATTAAATATGTCTGCATAGGAGTCCATTAAATATTTTAATTCAGAATCAATGTTTGTATTTTTGGCATCTACTGTGCAAATTTTTGCGAAATCTATTTTTATTTTATAAAGCCAGTCTCTACCGAAAATCGTGTCGAAATCTCCTTCTACTACATATAAATCTACTTTGACCTTTTGACCTTCATATTCGACATCAACCTCAACATACCCTAACAATGAAATTGTCTCCCTGTTATATGTTTGTAATATGGTGTTACATGGCTGAATGACTAGGCCCGTATCTAACCGATCAAATCTTTTTTTTGACATTAATGAATAGGTCGCTCCCGTATCTAGTTCCATGTCAATATATTTATTCGCAATCTTAACTTTAATTATCAATTTATTCCTAGGATTCTCAGTTCCCACAGATAAAATTTGTGTAACTACCTGACAACCATCTGCCAATTCTTTGTCCGTATTTGTAGTTTCACGGTGTACAACTGATTTTGCGGAGGCTGCATTGTAATTTTTCTGCCTACAAACTTTTGCCAAATGTCCTATTTTTTGACAATTATTACATTTTGTATTAATAAATCTACATTTAGGGGCGATATGATTGGCTTTACCGCACCGATAACATGTGATTGATTGTGTATTTGCCTGATAGTTACTTTTAAAACTCGCGTTCTCTGACCGCTTTGTCGTTTTCCCCTTAAAACTTGTGCGCACGCCGCTTTTCGAATTTTCAATTTGATTCAATTTATTTACTTTTGTAACGTCTATGTTTTTAAATTGATGTACCCCTTGTGTAGCTTGCTCATCCGCTAAGGCTTTCTTTATAACATCATCTAATGTGAGGTTAGGCGTTCTTAAAAAATAATTTTGTGTACTATCATTACTAATACCAAATATTATTTGATCCCTTAATTCTTCGTGCAATCTCTCCTCCCCTTTGAATCCACAATTTAATGACAATTGTTTAAGCGCAGATAAAAAACTTGTAAATGGTTCATTTTGGCCCTGTTTTCTATTACGGAATTTTTGTCTTTCAGTGCATTCTAACGGTTTCGGATTTAAATGTTCAGTTAATAAGGTACATATTTCAGCAAAGGATAGGGCACTAGGGGTTTTAGGAGTACAAAGGGTCTTCAATTGGCTGTACATTTTTGGACCGACACATGCAATAAAGTAACTAACCTTATTTTCATCAGATACCTTCCGGATCGAAGTAAAACAGTTGAACCTTTCAATGTACGAACCAAAGTCCTCCTCTTCCGGTTTATATTCTCCAAATAGCGGTGTACTACTCATGATGCAGCGTTGGATTTTTTTATTTTTCGACGTAAGTTTAGTACTTTAGTAGGGTTAAGTAACGGGTTGCCCAACTTCTAGCTGTCTGTAGGTAGGTTTATCGTCGTAAAAGGTATCTGAATTCTTCTCACACGTAACTTCTTAATTTAACATCCTCGTCGCCACTTGTTATGTATTTTAACTCTTTATTTACTTAAAAACTACAAAACTATGTGAGATAACATACATTCATTACAATATATAACGCCATAACTATTTCATCCCCCCTGCCTGTTTTAAGCGGGAAATTTTCGCGTATACAACAGTTAAGGTATTTTACATTTATAGTTCCAATCGAACAGATACTGGTGCCAAAATCTCAAATATAAGTAAATAATAGATCATCATAAACTTTTAATGAACCAGTTACGTGGAATACCCTGTATGCCTTATATAAGATGAAAATTAAGTAGAAAAGGGAAATAAATAAATTAAGAATTAAAATTTAAAGTTCGATCTGGATGGAGTTTCTTTGTCAAAATAAATCCACATAAATATTAATCTGTGGATAAACCAGTCCAGCAACTTATCATCGTTATAAAAGAAATGGCTTCTTTACACTTCTATTCCTAACATTTACAATTTGAGGTTCGAATGGAACTGCTCCAAACATGTTTAGACACCAAACAGAGGGTAACTACAACTTCAAATCTACACTTAAACATTCTCGTCAATAACCAATCCGTCTTCCTCGTCATCTGAATCGATTATTTCTATAACAGCCTGAGATCCTTGACTGCCATTGACATCTTTCAAATTTGAGCTTCTCTTCGGCGGTAAATCAGACTGGATTTCGATGTCATTACAGACGATCTCAACGGTATCCTCCGAACTGTCATCGTCACTCTGTTTCGTCAGCGTAGGCCTCCTCTTCTTACCTACCTTGGGCGCATCCCTCCTGTCCATCTGCATGTGCATCTTCAGGTGCAAACGGAACTGGTTCAAGTGTTCGCTCACCTTGCCGCATCTCTTGCACGTCATCGTGTGGAGCTTCAGGTGCTCCTCCATTTCCTGGTACGGTAGCGTCTTCCAACAGATGATGCATCGTTTCTTTTTCACCCTCTCGTATGACTTCCTTTTGCGTACGACTGTTTCTTTCACGTATTCCATTCTAGGCGTAATGCCGTGCTGTGCGACGGTAGTTTCACTGCTCGAACTGGGAGATTTAATTCCGTTCGTTTTGGGCCTAAAAAAGAGTACAATTAGAAAAGAGGGGAAAGAAAACATGTGCGTAAATGATAAAAGAAAAAAAAAACATCGACCACAATATGTTTATTATACAAATTTATTTATGCTTCAAAGTGCCATTTTTTTTTTCAATTTTACCTCCTTAAATTACTACATCACTGAATTACTCTCTCCAAAAGCTGTTTTCGTTCTTCCAATAGAAACAGTAGAAAATAAAATAGCATTTACAAGTAAATTATAGTTTTATTTCGACAATTTCTTACAACTATCGCATAGGTAATAGTAATAATGACAATAATAACTGTATAATAATAATAATAATAAAATTAAGAAAGTGATTATACTTATATACTTATAACTAATAACTAAGTTTGTGCAATACATATATCTTAAACAATATGTATTGTATGTAAAACTCAAAACAGTTTTCTTATTATTTTATGTATAATTATTTTTAATACACAACGCTCTCTCTTGCATAACGTATTTATTGAAAATTTGTACACTTTATACGATCAACTGGATGAGCGACTTGTATATGTATATACTTACATATGTACTACGACATCTTGTACAAAAACATTTAGGTTATGTTTAAAAGATAACTTCCTATTACTATCAGCAAAGTTAACTTGCTTTTGTAATTGTTGCGACACATATATTACTTATGCGTACAGCTAATATCTACTTAAAAGGTATAATACATGAAGATCATTCAGTTATTTTCTGCAGTAACCTATTTTTTTTTCTTTATACAGTGCAAAGTCCGCATTATATCGGAAAATATATGTTTTATTGGTTACTGCCCAGGTAAAGTAAAGTGACGTAAAATGACGTCTAATAGACGACATCGATATCACGTATTGGACGTGATATCGACGTCTATTAGACGTCATTTTACGTCGCTATGTTATCTGGGTGCAGGTGAATTTTGACTTTGTTATTTTTGCTTGTGCTTCTAAAATGATGTAGAATGAAATGCATAGATTCCTTTTTTTAACTGTTAAATTTCACGTATTTTCAAGAAATTGTGAAATGTGGTAACTTTTCTTTCTTAATTTTTGTTATACTGTCTCAGTTTTAAATTACCCTAATTAATATAAACCTGTGTAAATATAATAACACGTTAAAAAAATAAAGGAAATAACGTAATTGCTTGTGTGTATGTTATTTGCCATCATCTTGTAAGCACAAACAAATAACAAAGTCAAAATCCACCTGTAGTAAATAATAAAAAAAAATGTCCGGCATGTTAAAATATACAAAAAAATTCTCAAATAAACAAAGTTGCATAACTTGCAAGGCGGATCAGTTCCGTATATGTTCCATTGATAATATAGAAATAAATAAAAATGCTTTATTATTTTTAATAAGTATGGAGTATTTTTCCAATTTTTTTTTTTATTTATTTTTAATTTACTTTGGCAATCGTTTCTATTTGAACAACGCTATGATCCATTCAAAGTTTACCAACAACTTATAATCCAAGCTAACGTTATGGTACGTTAGAACCAAAAAAATGTATTTCGAATAACAGGGGTAATTAATTTTATATGTGCATTTTCTTCAAAGGTTGTCTGCAAGTTCAAATAAAGATTTCCTATAACATATATTTTTTGCCCTCTAAATGAAATTTTCTTTGTTTAATATTGCCAAATTGTACGTTAATAAATAAAATTAGAATGAAAAATATTTCAGTTCAAATAAAATTTAATCAATTTAATAAATGATTGATAATATTTTTTTTTTGTTTTTATGTACTGAGTATTATAAAATGATATCCACTTTCTGTTTTAGTTTTTACTTGACAACTAAATGTTAAATCACTTATTCACTAAGTGAAAAATGGGTTCTCTGCATAGAGTAATACATGGGCATTCCGTCTGTCAAATTAAACTAAATAAATACCTCGATATTTCGTTTTTGATTTGAAACATCTTCAGGAGGCACTAAAAATATACAAGGTAAAATGAAACAAGATAGAAAGCACCATAAGTAATTGCTTACAAAGTTATAGGTTGTAATGACAGTAAAATGAGAAATTTATTAAAACATTTAAACGCAAGTCAGGGCCAGACGTATTAACAAAAAAAAATTGTTTACAGTTATATATATAAAATAAATAGAAAAAAGAAAATTATCGATGTGAAATATTGGAATAAATACTATTTTATTTAATTAATTTAATAATCATTTTTCACTGCTCTACATATCTGTAAAATTTCAAATCAAAATCGGATGTGACTTTGCTTGTAAAAATAATTTTAAGAAGTTGAGCCATGAGGAAGGTTAAAACATGTGGGCGTTGCAGATTAAAAAGGATAATGCAACAGCATATGGATAAAAAATATAAGATATTGTATAGAATTTTAAAACATGCTGTTAGGACTTAGCATAAAAAAATTTCTCCATATATTTTTAATGAAAGTTCGTCGTGACACACACTGAATAATAATATTTTTGACGCTGTCACAAGTTGAAATTGGTGGATGTAAACAAAAAATACATTTTACCTAACCTCATTCTATCCGGTCATCTGAAAACAGTCAAAAGTGTCAGTTTCAGCAAGTAAGGAAAGTATTGTTGACATAAATTCCTATCTGTATGGAGATATTACATATTTTGATTGATGCAGTATATCCCAAGTAGCAGCTTGACGTAAAATGACGTTTTACGTCACTCTGCTATCTGGGATGTTTTCAGGAAAAAACAATATCATATAATTTGTGAAGTAAATATTAATATCCTTGCAATTCGAAAAAATATCTTTGATGAAATAAAACGTTGTGGAACAAAAAAAAACGGAGAAGGGGTAACATTATAACCCAATCCTCATGAGTTCCATATGGAAAAAAGAACAACAAGTAACTAGCTGTTCTTTTTTCATATTATCTATGTATTTTTGTATAGCATCCCGCTTTTTCTTCCGTTGGGTTATCCCCTATATAATTTATTTTGAACCGTCAAAGCTTACTCGCAAAGAATAGATTGATCCTCTTTGGTTTTGCGTTTCAAATAAAGCTAAAATATAATGTACATACCCAGGTAACAGAATGACGTAAAATGACGTTTAATATACGTCAATATTACGTCTATTACGTCATATTGGCGTCAATTAAACGTCATATTCACGTTTAATAGACGTCCATATTACGTCTATTACGTCATATTGGCGTCAATTAAACGTCATATTGACGTCAATAAAACGTCATATCACGTCATTTTCCAATTCCATCACCAACGGAAGAAAAATGATCCACCCTGCATATATAAGAAAAGACAATCTACGACCCTGTCACGTTGACATTTTTCACGGCGTGCGTTGCTATATGCCTCTTAAAATAATATTCGTCCGCGAATGATCTACCGCACTCGTCACACCTGTGCCTGATACCCATGTGTCTATTCTTGTAATGGTTCCTATATTCCCGCACGGTATAAAACCCTTTGTTGCATTCCTCGCAACGGTGTCTGAATTCGCCCAGATGCCTCAACATGTGCTCCTTGACGTTCTTCTCGTACATGAACGTCCTAAAGCAGAAATGGCAGATGGCGCGGTCCGTGTGCTCTACCACGTAATGCTCGTAAAATTGGCTGTTTTTCTCGAAATCCGCCGAACATACGTCACAGCTATTGACGTAACATTTCCCCTTCTCTATGTGGCGGAAGAAGACGAATTTATTGATGAACAACTGTTCGCAACGGCGACATTTATAGTGAGTGATGTCCACTTCTTCGTTGGGGGTCAACACCAGGTAATCCGTAGCGGAAAAATCTGGTAATTCGTGCCTTTTCCTGACTGGGTGTTGGCGGATTCTCTGCGTGGTTAAAACTCGTGTGCTGGTCGAAGGTTTTGAGACCGTTTCGTCACTATCGCTTTGCGAACTCTTCTTCTTACCCCGCTTACGTGTCTCTAATTGCCCTTTGAACACACTAGGTATCATATAACCGTGATCAACTTGTACTATTGAGTAATTGTGCGGCTTTTTGTAACTCCTCTGCTGTTTGTTTTCGCTTCTCAGCTGGTTGCCGTCACTTTTCTGCTGGTTGTTGTCACTTTCCTCGATGATCACCTCATTAACACATTGTGAGTCGTCCAAGATATACAGGAGCTCATTAGTCGAGCCTATAGTCGTTCCTTCATCGCCTGCTGGTATATTCAAGACTGCTTCGACTTCCTCTGTGTACTCGTCGAATTGTACCCCATCTTCCGATTGTTCAATCACTATTTCTTCTGCGTGATGACTCTCCTTGTGCTGGAACAGGTCGGCCGTACTGGTGAACGCCGTTTCGCAACTGCAACATTGAAGGTAGTCGTCTTTCGTGTGGTGTCCCAGGTAGTCTCCTCTAGTCGCAAAAACGTTACCGCACAGTTCGCACTCGTATCCAGCGACGTCATATTCTTCGTCCAGGTCGGATTGCTCTTGGGATCTGAAACATTCAATCGTTAGAATGGTCGGAACTAAATTGCAGGCACAATGTGGAAAAATTTGGGCAAACATAAAAAGAAAAAAACATACTTCTCTATATACAATTTATTTTAATCGAATATGAACATAATATATTAAGCTAGTACAGAATAGGTACTCAATGAGACAGACAAAATGAACAGTTACAATAAAATTATTTTTTGGGTCCCCCTTCAGAAACACTTATTTTGCATTACTTCAAATAGGCCGGCAAAAATGTCACTAAAGGTTGGCACACAACATTCGACATGACAGATGTGTAATATACTGTCATTAAACTGTTGTGCAACCTTACTTACATGAACTGGTGTCTCCGTTGCACCTATTATAATTAGATATCTAACTACAAAGAACATTGCAGAAAAAGATTTATTCTCGCAAACGTCAAAATACTAAGGCATGTAACATGTGTGCCAACCTATTCATTCTCTAGCGTGAAAATTTCTTTTCGATTTTTAATTAACGATTAAGATTTTGTCACATCAAAGAATGAT
Organism: Protaetia brevitarsis; assembly: GCA_004143645.1. Lineage (NCBI taxonomy): Eukaryota > Metazoa > Arthropoda > Insecta > Coleoptera > Scarabaeidae > Protaetia > Protaetia brevitarsis. Next base: position 705,312 of record RXPK01000105.1, read on the forward strand.
GTGTATTACACTGCCAGAAACTGTTTTGCGAATATTCGTATTTATACAGATGGTACTCATACTCGTAAAATTGGTGATACACATAATTATTCAGATAATAAGATAAGATAAGCTTGTTTATTCTTTGCTGTAATTAATCGTCGTGCGGCAAACCAGAGTCTGTTCGAATCCTGCGTAAGGAGAAAAATTCCTCTTAAAATTATTTACTGTAATTAACAGAAATACTTGAATTGGTTAATGCTTTCAAATATCTTTCAAAAAAGTTGTGATGATATAAAATAAATATCAATGCAAATAAAAAGAAATTGGGATGACAGAAGTAACTAATAGCACCAGAGGGATGGGACTTCCATATAAATTCAATGAATATTATTTAGTCGCACCCTACAAGCGGTGATTTGACTAATGTCGTCTATCTCGCTCATTCAACAAGTGATTTATTAAATCTAATTAAGCTATAATCGACTATAATGGTAATATAAATTTATGTTTATTAGGTGCATCAGATCCATCGATAATATCAAGAAATGTTTCCCCATCTCACCTTACATCATAAAAATGAACACGTAAGTTAAAAGTAAAGATTCTAAGATATACCACCCTAATCAAAGATATTATTTTAGGTACATACAGTGTTTTTAGTTAATGCAGCATGACAATGTCAATTAACTCCTTCGAAAGGAAGACTAAGTCTTAGTGAAACCCATTATGGTCAATGGATTGGGGCTTGAGGCATAATATCGAGGGCATAGAGCGAGAACCCAAGAAATCAAAACCAAATCTGCAAGTGATTTAATAACAGCGAATCAAAAATTGGCTTTAGTAAATAAATGCAAACAAAATAACCACAACCTATTTAGATAACAAAAATATTTTTGGGAGAAAAATAAAAAAAATTATTAGTTAGTGAGTTTCCTCTAGATGATTATAGGAGAAGGAAAATATAAACTAAATTTATTATGTTAATGGAAAAGCTCTTAACTAATTTTAACCAAATATTACTAGAAATATATTCTTTAATGATAAATTAGTAATATAATTTCAAATATCAGGTAACCTAACTCTTAACTCTCAATAATCTTTTAATTTTGTATAGAAAACTCCCTACAAGGAAAATCACTTAATCACATGGAATGTGAAAATAAATCTTGATTCGAAAATCACTTGTCTAGTATACGATCGAGTTAAAACTAAAGTCCGATTTACTTGCACTTATCAGGTTTTCAGTCATGTTTTGTTTTTTAATTTTTTTTAAAACAAATTGAAAATTTGCTTGAAATGATTTCATGTTTATACTCTACATACTATTTGGTTTTTTAGAATATTTATCTGTGGTTTTATTTTGCGACAAATATATTATGTTAATTTTGAGATTTTACATAGGGGCATTTGTCTAAGACTCGTTTGATTGGTATTGTATTTATTTATGTATGAGAAATATGGCTTATTGGTTACAATAAAACACAAAAAATTAATTCAGGACAGTAAGCTTTCAATGAACTTTGTGATTTTTCTCTTCAAATGCTTAAAAGTATCCTTATTATTTTATTGATTCAAAGATTGAATGGATTTATAAATACATTGATAGCTTTTGTTGTAGAACGATTAAGGTAATTTGGAATAGATAACAAGGAGGATTAGATAGTGTTCTCGAGTTTTAGATCAACAATTTAAGTTTACGTCACCAGTCTATAAATCTATTTTATGTATATATCTTTTTACCTGGTTAAAATTAATTAATTCTTTTCTAATAAAATATTGTGGTTATTCATGATGATATTCCGACTTATGCTTATGAATTCACATATTTCATCGACCTATTTCTAGAATTTTATTGCTTCAATTTTCACATTTGTCTCTAAAAATGCAATATTCAATGCATATGTTGTTATTCCTTTTATGCTTTTCATTAATTTTTGATTTAAAATAAATGTTTATGCATTTATATACTATTCTTATAGAAAATAGTACCATGTACATTTAATTTATTGTATTTTTGCACAATTAATAAAGATATTTTACAAAATCATGTATTTTGTTCTATTTCAAATCATAAATATAAAAGAGCAAATAATAGTAAACATTTAAATTACCCGCCAATAAATTTTAGTACGCAGAATAGTCATCAGGCGTCACTAAACGCAGTCCGAGTTGGCGTATGAGAGTTACGATCTAGTCAGGTTATTCTATGAATAGCACCAAGAAAAATGTAAACAAACAAGATGGCGCAATGCATGCAAGCACAATGCTATTACTTGAAAATACGCTAATGAAGAAAAAATTAGGAGAAATTTTGAATAAGAAAACGTTTACAAAAGAGGTATTAAAAATTCTTTTTTATTATAAATTGCAGCTATCTCTTTCAACAGATATTCGAACACTGACGTCTTTTTTGTGGTCTAGAAGTGCGTACTTTGAGAACACCGTGAAGACATATATGAAGAAGCATGCTACAATAGTTTGGCATTTAGATTTTCGCGCAATTTTATTGCATGCAATACAAAAAATTGCGAACTGTAAAGCGGCCTTATCGTTTATAATAAATATATGCAAGTGCATATATTTTATTTTTTGCATATCTTTAATTATAGTCTATATGTAGACGTATTACACTAATTGAAGTTAATTAGCGCTAATTAGTGATTGCATATATTGCATATTTAGGCATTTCTATGCATATTTTTACAAGAGTTGCATATATTGCATATTTAAGCTTTTTCTTATCCTTTCTATTAGTAAAAATTCCTAGTAATTCCTAATATAGATCGACAACCGACAATTCTCAGAACGATAAATCTTTTACATTGGTTTCTCTAATACTTTTTTCCAAGAACTGCACGTGTTTAATTTCGCCTAGCAGAAGGGATGTGGTAAATACGTTTTATTATTATTATTAATTCCCAAATAAACTATTCATTTACTGAATATCTTTGAGCGAAACAGCAGGTAATTGTGTTACGTTTTTAAATAATGTGCATACATACAATGAGTATAGCGAACAAAATTTCTTTATGGATTAAGCCATGTCCTGAACTGGTAAAGGATGGCGACAAAATATTTTGTCAAGCCTGCAGCAAACTGGTAAGTTTAATATTACTAAAAGCTTTAAAATTGTTTTTAAATTCTTTAACTTTTAATATAAAATGACAAGTGTTGTTGTAGGTGTCTTCTGAGAGAAAATACCTGATTGATCAACACGCTAAAACTCCATCACATATTGGAAAATGTGAAAAACTAAAGCGATCCGCATATGTGCAGCAATCTATACGTCAATGTATAGCATCAACTTTACAAAACACAGAACAAGATGAATATGATACGGATCTGTGTAACGCATTAATTTCGTCTAACATATCATTAGCAAGATTAAACAATGTTAATTTGAAATCATTTCTGCAAAAATATTGCAAACATAATATACCTGACGAAAGTACCTTACGAAAAAATTATGTCACATCTTGTTACCAGCAAACAATAGCAGAAATTCAACAATTGGTAGGGAATAATTTTATTTATATCATGGTAGATGAAAGTACGGATAAGTGTGGCCGTTATATTGCCCATTTGTTAATAGGAATTCTTCATGAAGATATTGTAGGTAAATCATATTTAATTTATTGTAAAGAACTTCAAAAAACAAATAATGTGACAATTGCCCAATTCGTTCAAGAAGGTTTATCAAATTTCTTTTTACCTGGAAGTATACCTTGTGAAAAATTTTTACTAATGTTGTCCGACGCTGCACCATACATAATAAAAGCCGCGCAAAATTTAAATTTTTTTTATAGTAACATTATTCATACCACTTGTTTAGCTCATGGGTTCAATTGTGTAGCCGAAGACATTAGGAATCAATTCCCTTTGATTAATGCTTTAATTAGCAATGTCAAAAAAGTATTTTTAAAAGCACCTTTACGAATGCAATTTTATAAGGAGCGACTTCCCGGTGTTAAGTTGCCTCCTGAACCGATTATTACCAAATGGGATACATGGTTAGAGGCTGCAATTTTTTTCGCCGATAATTTTGAAGGAAAAAAAAATGTAATTCTTGAAATCACTGCTGACTGCATTGCTCTAGAAAACTGTAAAAAGATAGTAACATCAACAGAATTGCTACAAAACCGTTTGTATATTAAGTCAAATTATGGCTTTGTTTCAAGTTCCATTCGTAAACTAGAAACGCAAGGGACGTTGCTCTCGGAATCAGTCAAAATAGTAGACGAATTTGATATGGTATGTAAGAACGTTAAGGGTACAATAGGTAATTCTATATACGATAAATTTAAAAAAGTGATAAACAAAAATGCGGGGTATTTGAAATTGAAGAAAGTAAAGAAAATTTTGAAAGGTGAAACAGTAAACGATTTCGACTTTAATTTTAGTTTAGAATGTATTGTAAAGTTAAAAAATGCACCAATTACATCTGTGGATGTTGAAGGAAGCTTTTCTATTTCGAAACATATGTATTCTGATAGAAGACAAAACTTTCTTTTACACAATTTTGAAAAACATTTAATTATAAATTATTCTATGTTGTGAAAAAATTTTGTGAAATAAAGTTAATGTTTAAATTTCTGCTCTTATTTATTTTATGTAAAAATTTTGCATATTGTCGCATTTTTTTTTGCATATATGCTGCAGGTTTATGCATATTTTCTCAAAAATCGATGCATATATATGCGCATATATTCCAATTTTTCTTTGCATATAATCCAGTCTCTATTTATAATGTGTAAAAAAATATTATTTTGTATCACCTAGGGAAATCAATGTAAATGAGGACGTTGAATAAAGAAATACCATTGCAAACATAATTTATTCAAAAATAAGTACAGAATCATTTTATCGATGTCGTTCCTGATGCCTCTTCAGTAAAGTGCTGGTCGAGAATCGCTTCTCACAGAACGAACACTTGTAAGGTTTCTCTCCAGTGTGTGTGCGTATGTGCACTTTCAGGTTCTTGGCCGACCTGAAAAATCTTTCGCAAACCCTGCACTTGTAGGACCTCTCGTCTGTATGCGTCCTCTCGTGTAACCTCAGCGCGCTTGCAGCGACGAAAGTTTCTCGCAGGTACCACACTTATAAGGCCTCTCGCCAGAATGGATTGGAGAGTGCACGTTCAAACTTCCGAACGAGGAAAACGTCTTTCCGCACACTTCACACATGTGCTTACCCACCTGCTTGTGATTCCAAAGGTGTTGGGACAAGAGATGTTTGCTCGCGTACACTTTGGAACACAATTCACAAACGTATTCCTTGTCTTCGTGAATCTCCAGGTGCGCTTTATAGCTGCGCGTGTTCTTAAACTCTTTATTGCACTTCTGGCACGTGTGCAATTCGGATGGGTGACTGGTGTTCCTGTGAGTGTTAAGTCGCGCTTCGGTGAGATAACCGCGACCGCATTTGTCGCACTTGAACTTATACTCCTTCGTGTGTTTGTCGATCATGTGCACGGACAGGTAGTAATTGCGCGAAAATGTCTTACTGCAAATTTCGCATACGAAATCGGATTTGCCTTGGTGCATCGTCTTTTTATGGCTTATTAGGTATCTTTCGCATCTGAAAACTTTTCCGCATTGATCGCAAGGGTAATCACCTTCCGCGTGGACGGTCTTCATGTGAAAGCTCATGTAATTTTTCGTGGTAAAAATTTTGGCGCAAATTGGACACTTTCTCGGGTTTTTACTTTTAGTATTGTTAGACTTGACTTGTTTCAGGCACCTGGAAAAACAAAAATGGTGCTAGTAAATCGTGTCTAATTCATAATATAAAGAAATGATTGGTGGAGCATATAAATATTTTCATTTTTTTTTTTTGCGCTCGTATTGCATTCGGAAAACAGTTTTTTTTTACTTCAAAATTTAATACACTTTATTTATGAAAAGCTAAATAATTACAATTCATTCTAAACCCCGTGCTCCACCTAAAGATACACCTTCTCGCGCTATCTTTCTGAAGAATGTTGGACAGAGGTTTATGAAGAAAATGATGTAAATCTTAAATTTGTGAAATTTTCACAAACTCTTTGTTTTCATTATAATAATGCATTTCCAGTTAAACAAATACACGTTGATTGTAAATATAATTCTTGGGTCTCAGATGAGGTAAAAACCTCAAGCGCCAATTTGCGTGATTTATACTGTTTGCAACAAACTTATCCTGAACTACAAAATGTTTATAAGGAAGCTAAAAAAAACATAAAAAATTAATTTCCGATACCAAAATTGCTTTTAATAGTAATTATATAAGTAGCGCCGCAAACAGAAGTTCGGCCATGTAGAAAATAGTGAAGAAATCTGTAACTTCTCCTAAATTATCAGAAAGTAATATTACACTTAACATAAAAGATAAACAGATAACAGATCCTTATTGTATTGCTGAACACTTTAACTCTTTCTTTCAAACAACACCCTCTCGGGTCTGTGCCACGATCCCTACGGTTAATTATGATAATAAGATACAAGCCAACCCGTTTTCAATGTTTCTTTTTTCTTTTTCATTAGACAAAGTGTACAAGATTACATTTAAATTAAAAAATAAATACACAACAGGTCCCGATGGTCTTGCTGCTTCGGTGATTAAAGAATTTAACTTATACCTTTGTGAAATATTAACTCACTTAATAAATATATCTCTCGCAGAAGGAATTTTTCCAACAGTTTTAAAACATGCTACTATTATTCCAATTTATAAAAAAGGCATAGTTACAGATATTTCAAATTATAGGCCAGTAGCTTTGACATCTGTAATTTCAAAAATTTTAGAATACTGTATGTTAGACCGTTTAAATTCTTTTCTTGATAAACATAACATCATTAGTAATAATCAACAAGGATTTAAAAAGGGAAAGTCTACCTCCACTGCATTAATTGAGTTTTATTGTAATATCTTAAAAAATATCGATCAATATAAAGCAGCTATTGGTGTTTTCTGCGATTTACAGAAGGCCTTCGACTGTGTACAACATGAAATTTTGTTACAAAAGCTTGAATTATATGGAATAAGAGGTGTACTTGGGCGCTGGTTTGCTTCATATTTTAACAACAGAATGCAAATGGTAAAGGTACGTTACAGAAACAATGAAGGAAATGATACTTTGATTGAATCATCGTGGTTACCCACGGATTCTGGAATTCCACAAGGTTCAGTGCTAGGTCCAACACTTTTCAATTTATACATAAACGATATAGTCTTGTTTCTATCAAATATATACCTGACGATTTATGCTGATGATGTCGTAATGTTAACTGCTCCTAATATAAATACTCATATTACTGAAAACACAACAAATTCTCTATTAAATAACTTATGCAATTGGTTTTCGCAAAATAAACTCTCTTTAAGCTTAGAAAAAACAAAATACATGGTATTTCATGTCAGACAAAAGAGTATCGAACATTACAATTTAACTATAAACAAAAAAGAATTATTGTGCTGTGATAGTACTAAATTTTTAGGAGTTATTTTTGATCATACGTTGATATGGAAAGAGCAATGTGACAGTATCGTGCAAAAATTACACCAAAAAGCTTTTGCTTTTAAACGCTTAAGGTCTCAGGTATCTGTGGATTGTTTAATTTCACTGTACTATGCTGAAATTCAGTCTAGATTACAGTATGGTATACTCTTATGGGGAAACTCGGCAAGTGCGCATCAAGTATTTTTAGCGCAAAAGTCTGGGATTAGAAGTGCTGCTGGAGCTCATTTTTATGATTCCTGTCGACCAATTTTTTATCTTATTATTAAGATTATTTATTTATTGTTCTATGATTTTTTGTTTTTTAGTTTGGTGGTGGCTTCATTAATTGTGTTTTCATTAATTGTGTTTCCTGACTTATTATATACACAATTGTGTCTTTAATCAATAAATATTATTATTATTATTATTATTATTATTATTACACTGAGAAAAATGGTTGGTTTAATCCAACATAAAATTTTGTGTTACCATTTTTATGTTAGCCCAAAACAAATATAATATTAAAGAAATCCGCTATTGTGTTTGACTAAAACATATGTATATGTAAATCGTTCAGCTATATGAATTGTTTTATATTTGTACCCATGGAATGACTTTAGTTGTCTCCTAGCATTCAGCAAAGAGTAAGAAAAAAATCATGGAAAATCTTCCTCTGGGAACGGCAGCTGAAGAGAAGTACCAGTAGTTATTGAAATTCGGCAAATTATCCTTCTGAGGGAGGCTCCACGTCTCTTCAATTCTGATAGCTGTCAGGAAGCCACTCCTTTTTCACACATCATAAATTTGAAATTGAAACAGGATAGATCAGCATAATGATCTAAAAACGAACAAAACAACAGCAGTATCTATTCTAATACTTGACAATAACTTAATCCTAATTATTCTAACCAATAGTACATAATTAAATAATTTTTTTAAATATTTATTTATATACCCCAACTATGCTAGAAGTTATAATTTAACACTAATTCAGACCATTAAAGAATATAAAATATTCATTTATAAATACGTACATATTACCGTAAGCTACCTAATTCTTTAGGGGTATTACTAAAAAATTTCTATCATTCCACCGATTTATTATCTCTTATATCTGTTTCGCGTCACTGTCAATTTAACCCCTTAACTAATGCCCTAACTTCCGTACGCGACCGCCACTCAACAGTGAGTGGACATTCAAATAAAACATGCCCCGCTGTATCTACCCCACCACATTCCCAATGCGAATCATTAACCCTCTCATTTCTACATAAATATGATTTAAAATTACTGTGATAGTTCAATTCCCATTTAAACTAATATCCTACCTACCCTGCTAATTATCAAATTTATCCCTAAAATCCAATACACAAATCCTCAGAACCTTTACTAATTTCAGCAAATAAAACTTGTATAAGAGTTCAAACCTCGCATATTCTATGCATTCAGTTAAATATTCGCGAGGTTTGCCCTTCTCTATTTTAATATGTTTTGATGCTTTCCACTAATTCTAAAATTTTATATCTTATTATTATTATTATTATTATCTATATACAATTCAATCAGATGTTTTTGACAAATTTCGCGCGAGTTTCTCCTATATTTTTGTGAACGACTTATATATAAGTACCTCCTTTTTATACTTTCATATTTAATATATTTACATTGTATAACTACACCTCATACTTGGATATTTTTCAACCATCTTATTTAATTTTAAAATTAATTTGATCCTCTTTTCAAAACTTTTTACTTCATATTGTTCAAAATCATAATGTGCATTTCAATCTTTTTAGTTCATGCTTCTAAAATTGGCCCCAGGCCAAAATATGTTAAGATGATCTTCAAAATAAACTCCTGATTGGAAGACTTTTTTTTCTTCTTTTCATAAAAAAAAAATTGTTCAAAATCGGACAATAAATAAAAACCAGTCCCTTTTTTTACGAAGAAAGTATCTAGAGATATTTGAAAATTAGATATTGTAAATGGAAATTGCTAAAACTTATCACGTTGCAATTGAATTACCAAGTAATCAGTTAATCTCCAACACTGCGGAAAAGAAAAAAATTTAAAGAAACATTTTACCTGTCTACAAATGATTCGATCACATTTATGGACACCAAAATGTAGTGAATAATAATATAAGGACATAAAGATTTTATTTAAATCACGTCACTTAATTTTATATAAAGCGTTGTCAATTAATATATAATGATACAGTATATAATTGCATATATTACATTTTTTTTACATAAATTATGTTAGGAAATATTTAATAAAGATGTAAACACTTACAAAATGATTACATATATGACCGTAATACGGCAAATGTAAATTTAAATTTTCAAGGACATATTCTTGTACTTTATGTGCTGTGTACGAATATACAGGTCTCCCACCGAACTGGATCATTTTTTTGAACTGCTAGTAGGAATTTAATTTTGAAAATTGTAGCATATTCATGGCCCACTGTCATCTATTTAAGGAAAGTATTTTTGACTTTAGCGCTTTCGGTATACAGGGTGTTGATATCAACTATCTTATTTTAAATGGAATGGTATAATTTTTATCGATCTAATGAATTTATCGATTATTGTAATTAGTTTATATCAAGATTTCCTATCCCTAAACTCAACCTTTTCTGGGATATTTTCAGTTCTGGTGAATTTTTGACGTTTGCACTCTTCCAAATAAAATTAAATAGTTCATGAGCTCAGAGATATTTCGTGATTCTATTAATAGGTAGGTATAAGGTGTTATAGTTATAATTAATTAATCATATACAGGGTGTTCCAAAATGCATCCCGAATATGGATGCCTTTAAACTAACAACACTATTGGCCTTTTGTATCAGACTAGGTATTAAGCGATACATATAGTGAACATGAGTTCCTGACAATTACATAAAATTTACTAATAATTGCAAAATTTCCTACGATAAATATTTCAGGATGGAAAGCAAATAATGCAAAAATAGATAACGTGTTGTGTGATAAAACTCTAAAAATATAATTATTAATTATATTTTTAGAGTTTTTTTTAGATATTTTATTTACTTGAAACTTGAGAATTACTTATATTTTTCAGAAAGAAATGATAATATTTCAAAAACTATCTAGAATAGATATATCAAACCTAATATCAACCGATGAATGTAATACCATGTTCCATTTGAAAAAAAAAATTTTGTCAGCTGAAAGGTATCCACATTGGAGATGCGTTTTCGAACACCCTGTATGTGATTCAGTGCTTATAGCTATAACACTTTATACCCACGTCCTAGTACTTACATCGACAATAGCAGAACCACTAAATATACGATACGTCATAAACCATTGAATTTTATTTAAAGGAATGAAAACGTCAAAAACAGTTGGGTTTAGGGAGAAGGAACCCTAAATTAGACTAGTTGTAAATCGTTCCGCAAATTTATTAGACCGTTAAAAATTGCAACAATCCATTTAAAATAAGAAACTTGATATCAATATATACCCAAAGTGTTATAAAGTTGAAAATATTTCTCTGAATTCATCAAAATGGGCCATGATTACACTGAAAGATTCAAAATCAATTTCCTAGTTGAAGTTAAAAAAAAATCTAATGATCCAGGTTGGTTAGATGGGACAGCCTGTATATATAACATACAATTGTAACTCTTACAAAAGAAAAATGATGCCCATGTAAATGGTATATGACTGATGTAGAACTTAAAACTATCTATGTATAAAAATAATATCTTTATGTATTGCGGTTCTAAAGAATGTTATGGAATATGATTTTAACAAACAAAATCTTTCCCATATATATGTTTTGAATCCTTCGTAAAAACCACGTTAGCATTGCTCGCAATTATACTTAAGTTAATTTTAGTGATTTTCGGCCCTGTGCTTCAGCACCCAACCCCTAGTGAGAAAGCGTTTATTACAGTATCCACAACTATAGTCAGGATTATTCTGGTGAACGCTTTTCATATGTCCAGCGAAAGATTTCAGGGATTTGAAGGTCTTCTCGCATTCATCACATTTATATCCGTCACCTCCCACGTGAACATCTTTCCTATGTTGTGCCAACTGACCGAAAAAATTGAAGTACATTCCGCAATCTTTACACGCGTATTCCTTACACCTGTGTCTGTATTCTTCACACGTGTCATCGATGCCTGCTTTGTGGATTCTCATATGTTGCTCCCAACCCATTTTGACACGAATATTTTCAGGCAAATGTTACATTGTAAGTAATTTTTCGACGAAGATGTGTTTAGGTCATCTACGTTGTAAAATTCTTCACCTGCTGCCTGCATCGAAAACCTAAAAATGAGAGACGTGTTGTTAGTAAATCGTGATAAATTGACTAAATGGAAATCACCACATTCCATATGTGTTAAAGTATGTTTAGAAATGAAACCAATTCCATGTAAAACAGCAATTTATTTTGAGATAAGCATATAAACCGAAAATTACTAAGGAGGCTTTTAATATACCCTTGCTTAATCTTTTTCACAAAGAAAATATTGATCAGGTTTCTCGCCAGAATGATTTTCTAATCTATAATTTTTGATCTCTCTAGTTATGAACTTCAGTTTTTTTTTTTTTATAATTCTTAAGCAATTATGAAGCACTAGAAATTAAAATGTATTATAATATAAAAAGAGTCGCACTTTATTCAATACTCACCATATACTGATTTTAGAAATCTCAAAAAAGAAAACTGTAATTATTATTAATTTGCGTTTTAGTTTTAGATAAATGATCGCAGTACCATCATACTTCTTATCATTGCAAATATCGAAGTAACACTTACACATAGACTTCCATGGTCGTTGCCCATACCATTCTTGGTTTTCGCGTTGGAACGGTGTTCTAGATTTTCTTCTGGGCGACGTTTCGTCCATAACAGGGACATCTTCATGACCGCTGCTACTGCTGTTGACCTGAAACGGTTTCCACTTTCAGGTCAACAGCAGGCCAGAAGAAGATCCAAGACGCGGTTTTAATTTGGATGCCAAGAAGTGTAGCTACAGACTTATGGTTTGTTAAAGTAAGCAAATATTGGGGAGTTTTAAATAGGTCAAAAAGAAACACATTTATCGGTATTTTTATTGCTGTTTTAATTGGCGAAAGATCATCATCAAAGATTCACTTTGACGAAGACTTAAGATTGGGTTGGAGTTGTCAAAACGTTTTGTTAGTCCATATTTATCTGTTGTTATATTGCTGTTCAAAGTTATATTTCATATCTTATTAGTTATTTCAGTTGTATAATTATTTGGTTAATGGTTTTGTACTATTTAGTTTTGATTATAAACCTCGGGCCTGTTGCATAAAAGTACAATTACAATTTACAGGTGATATTTTTTTACAGTCTGTCAAAATTTGACTTACAGGCGTTGCAAAAATATATATGATATATAAGTCAAATTTTGACAGATTGTATAAAAATATCACCTGTAAATTGTAATTGTACTTTTATGCAACAGGCCCCAGGTTGTCATCAGCTGTGTTCTCTATTACTATCATTTCGACGTGTCAAGAAACTAGTCCCCATGTTCTCAAACGTCATGCAGATGTCGCTATTTAGCGAAATCAGGTGTAACATTTAATTCAATGTAAATTTGAATGATCACCAAGCAGGTCGCAATATATCGTAACTAATTAGTTTCTAGTTTTAAGACCTGAAGATGTACGATATCATGAAATCGGTCATCATAAAATAAAAATTCTTGTGGAATTTGGAGTTTTTCTCATTTCCATTGAAATACTCTTGTTAACGCATACTTGGTCAGTCACTATTTACAAGTAGACTGATCAAGCACGTATACTTAAAAGTATAATAATTTAAAAAAAATGTCAACAGATGCAGCTTGTAGGTCCAAATTAAGATTGGAATTAAATCATACGATATTTGATAGCGCCATCTAACCATAAGTATGGGTACCAATATAAAAAGAAAATTCGAAAGTATTTTTTAGTTCCAAGATGCCGCTTGTCAAGGTCCGTATATTCTAGGTTGCCTCGTAACTTTTTAGCCAATCAAGAGAAAGAGCGCGAACGCGTCACCATGTATGCTGTGTTTAATAAGTAAAGTGGTGCATATATGTAAAAACAAATGGCGATTTGTACTCCCAGACTATATATTTATTATTTTACAAAAATCTTAATTTAGAAAATTTTTTAATTAATGTTTTGTCAACAAGAACGTGTCTTGCAACATAATTTTAAGTTCTTTTTATTATAACAGAATACCCTAATACCAAATATTATATTATATAGTCAAAGAAATGTTCCATTAGCGTACTATAGATCGCACCGCAGTATTCTCTTATGGAAATATTACCACTACAAACGTACAACAATAGAAAATGCTGGTGGTGTCATGTATAATGCGCCAGTGGAACATTTGTTCGACTCGAGAATGATGGCGAGGCGCGTCATCACAGCGTCATCGTGTATCCACCCTCTCCTTTCCCCGGGCCTCACCTACAACTTACGAAGTAACCTTATGTATACGGACTTGGCCGCTTGTAGGTCCAAATTAAGATTGGAGTTAAACCAAACGATATTTGACAGCGCCATCTAACCATAAGTAGTTGTACCAATATAAAAAGGAAATTCTGTTCCAAGATAAAATTCTAGTTTAAAGTCTTAAACATTTTGGATATATGTATTGTATGTACAAGACACAAGACCATCTTAAAACTCAAAACATGAGTACTAATATTAATTAACGGACATTAAAAAATCGTATATGACAGAAGTCACATATATAGTTATTTTTAATTTATAATATTGTTTCTGTTTATCAGGATCTATATCTCACACCATGATCATGTAAATTCCACAATTTTATAAATATCTTGTGAAACAGTGGTATCTATTGACGAATTATTATTATTAAACCTATTTATTGAGTTTCAACACTAGATTCTCGCTAGGCATCCAAGCTTCTGCATCTATTTTGGATGAAGAAGCTTGAGACATCTGAATTAGATTCCTTCAAAGCAGGCATTATCTAATTCGTTAGTTATCTGTTACCAGTTAAATTATAATTTATAAAAATTATAATATCTAAAACGAAAAGGAAGTCAGAAAAAGAAAACAAAATTTAAACAAAATGTCTTACCAATGCACCAGAGATTAAATCCAAATCGAATTTGAATAACTTCTTTGATTTACTAAGTGTGGGTTCTCAGTAGACCAATAATGATAGTTAGATCTATTAAACACCCTACAATTAGTAAATCGTGTTTCATCTACGCACAGTATTTTCTGGGAAAATCAGCATCGTTTTCACTTTTTTGTGTACACCACCTGCTGAACTCTTCGGTAATAGTTTTTAGCGATTAAATCTTGTAAAATTGTTGATTTGTATGAGTGGATTTTGGAATCCTAGTTTCTCGAACTATTCGGCAAATTGATGTGGTTTGATTGTTAGCAATATTTTGCAGGAATATCAATATTATTAACTTCATAGTTCGCTACTTTTTGTTCGAAGTTTCTAAAGTTCAGTAAATTGCTAATTAACCTTATAAAAACAAAACACTTTGAGAGTGTCATTAGAATATTAATGTGCCATTATTAATACTTGTTAACATTAATATTTAACAACAATTGTTTAACGACAATTATTTAACGAAAATTACTTAACAATAACTACGAGCACACAAGGTTGTAATCAACTAATGTACTGCTAATCCTATTTTGACAGTTTATCATTTTGTTTCACACTGATGTTAAATTCCATGGCTTTATTGGAAAATCTTTTTTATTAATATGAAACTATAACAAAAATACTCCAAACTGTGGTACTGGTAATGCTGTAAACATATCCTAGACCCCTCACCACAAACTGCACTAAACTGGACGTACGTTTCGATAGCAAAGCTATCCACTGAAGTTCAGTGTATCTGCTGATGATGATAGCTTTGCTATCGAAACGTACGTCCAGTTTAGTGCAGTTTGTGGTGAGGGGTCTAGGAGAAGTTTACAGTAATATGAAACTAACGGTCAGTACCTTTTTTTTTTGTTATTTTACAGTGTTACTTGCAATTACCGCATCTCTCAGCTTTCATTTCCCATGGGTGTTCAAGGTTATAATCCAACATTTGATGTTTATTTTTTGACAGACACGTCACTTTTCATGCAAAAGATGGAGGTGATCACCTTCAACCCCAATAGAAACACTTTTCATCCAGTAATGACATATTTTCCAGCCTCCTGCAGGTTAAAAACAATTATATCACTATTATGATTGTGACTAAAATAGATTTTCTCGACCAAAACATCTAACGGCCGTTTGCACCGTCTGTGATTAATATTTTAATTAACTAATCAAAGATTAAATTTAATTACGAATTAAATATGAATAGGATTGCACCCAACAAATTTAATTAATGATTAGTTAATTAAAAAGTTTGCGACGGAAATATAGGTTGGTAGTGCGTTAAGTTTAGTTTTTAGTCAAAAATCGTATTTATATTGGGAACACTGTTCCATTATAATGAAAATTGCCGCTATGCGAATGCGCGATTTTAAGCGGCATTTGAAAGTTATTGGAATTTAAGCTGAAGAAAATTGCTACAGAATTAGATATTGAAATAAAAAAAGTTGAGTAGTAGATTTAAAATATAAATTAATATGTGAATTCAGGTTTTTTTTTTTCATTATGCAATTCTTTTATTTGTTTGTTCTGCAAATGTTCCAATTTTTGATACTTCATTTGACCTCTGCTATTACTTGTTAGAATTATTTTATTACTACCATCATTTCCTTATATATTTTGTTCCTTTTATTTAATAAATAAATGGTTGATTATATACATAATATTTCTTTTAAAAAAATCAAAGTGATAATGCATTTAAAGTAAATAAAATATATTTCGTTTATACAAAAGCCAAAGAAAACAAATACAAAAAGAAATATTCAAAAGTTAATTTCTATATAGCAATGAATTACAAATTGTTGAAATACGCATTAATTAGTAATGCCTGTGTCGCAGCAGGTACATCATCAGCAGCGTCATAATTAATCTCATGAAGTTGTCCATTTAAAATTTCTTGATTTAATTTTTCTTCATTAATTTCCTCTTTATCAACATTTATGGCTATATTGTGCAATACTGGGGTACCAACTATTACTGCCATGAAGGTATCCAGCTTTAAGTGACAACCATATGCCAGTATTGGAAAACATTCTTCTTAGAAACATGCTGTCAATGACATTCCGTGTTGTAATATGGCTTTCATTATGATTTTTCACAACTGTTTCAGACTTTAACAGTGGGGTTAATAAATATGTTTTTGAAGCATATCCACTGTCGCTTAGGGAAAAGAATGGATCGTTAAAGTGTGTATTCCCTGGCCATCGTACTACGATATCCATTATTTTCAAATTAGCATCATATAAAAATTGTGAATTTATAGAAAGATATCCTTTCTTATTACGAAATACCTCCGGGTTATTCCCACCTGAAAGCATGAGTAATCCTAAAATACATTTATTGTCAGTTTTTATTTCTGGAATTAATTTTTGATTTACCTTGGACTTTCTAAAACCCTGTCAAATGTACACTTCTTGCACGCCGCTATTACTTGTTCTAATCTTCAAAGTGAACACTTTAATTAGCTAGCTATTTCAATTTAGTCAGATATATTTGTATTATAACGAAAACCCCATTACATAACCTATAATCGCCTATAAACACGATTGTAAACAAAGAAACTACGCTTGCGCCAACTTTAATTATGACTTAATTCGTACCTTGGGTACTGATTAAAGATAATCACGAATTAAGGATTTAATTATTAGTTAAGCAGTCGGTGCAAAGGAATTTAAAGTTTAATTATAACTTAATCACGAACGGTGCAAACGGCCGTAAATGCAAATGTTAGGTCATTTACAGCGCTCGAACTCCTCATTAAAATTACGACTTAAGATAGTTTCGGTTTGGACTCCCCTATTATAGAAATAACTACCTGCATTTATAAAAATACTTTATTCTAGAACAAGTGTAAAAGCCGACAATTATTATTTGTGATTCTTCATGTGAAAATTTAACAAGCATCTACTGATATAGCGCTTCTCACACAATGTGCATTCATACGGTTTTTCGCCGGTATGCTTCCGTAGATGTATCTTAAGGGTACCTGCTTGCGTGAAAGCTTTCCCGCATTCCGAACATTTAAAAGATTTCTCCTTCGTGTGGGTGACAATGTGATTGCTGAGGACATTCTTGGTGGTGAAACCCTTCCACAGATACCGCAAGCGAACGGTTTCTCGCCAGAATGGATGCGCATATGATTGCGTAAGTTTGCGGCTTTAGCAACTTCCACGCCGCAAATTTCGCATAAATACTTTATCTGCTCCCTGTGACATTTGAGTTTGTGCTTGCATAACGCGTTACTGTCCTTGCACTACCTTCGAACACAATTGACAAACGGCTTCTTTCTTAACGTAACCAGGTTCGTGTGTCGCCTTATGCTCCTTGAGGTTATATCTGTGCAAGTACGTTCTGCTGCATTTGTCGCAAGCATGGCGTCCGTTCACGTGTACTTCTTGGTGTTTTTGAAACGCGGTCTTACCGTAAAAACCGCGATTGCATTGTTCACACCGTATTTGAACTCGTTAGTATGATTGGCGGCTTTGTGCCTCAGTAGCCAACCCATGGTGGGGAAGTGCTTATTGCAGTATTCGCAAGTGTACTTGGGATCTTTTTGGTGAATGCCTTTAACGTGCCCGGCGAAATATTTTAAGGATCTGAAGATTTTTCCGCAGTCTTCGCATTTGTAGCCTTTGCCTTGGGCGTGGACCTCTTTTCTATGTTCCGCTAAAGCGAGCGAAAAAACTAAAGTTCATTCCGCAATCTTTACACGGAAACCTAAAAACATAAAAAAAATGTACCAAATCGTGGAGAAACCGACTGAATTGATTAAATCAAAAGCATCTTTTGGTTTCCCTCTTTTGTCAAATGTGTTTCACTATTTCTCAAAACAATTTAAATACAATATGATAAATTAAATTTACTCTCTAGCGAGCCATGATTTTATTTATTCAAAATATCATGTTGGTAGTGACAAATAAAATACATCTGTCATTTGTACCGTATTGGTTTCTTGATACTCAAAAACGTTTACAATAAATCATAAAGTTTTTATTATCGAATCATACCTTAGAAATGCTGTAAAATTAGAAAATGGAGAATGGTTGTACTCTTTGCAGCCATGTACTATAGAATAATTTCGAGCAGAATTTCCAAATTTTCCAGTAACATATGACAGTTGATGCGGCAATTGACACAAGAATGAGTGGCAAAATCCCGTGGAATAGGGTCTGTGTCCTGAAAATCAGGTAGTGGTAAACCATTAAAAAGGACAGTTGAAAGCACAGCAGATGCATAGGAGCTAATAATTCAATCACCTAAGAAATCGATTCGTGAGCTTTCACAGCAAACACAACTTTCATATGGAACATGCCATAAAATTCTTAAGCGGGGCCTTTAAAAAGACATTAATTCAATAGATGGCGCCGTTAAAAAAATGCGAAAAAGTTTCAAAGTAGAAAAAAATAACTAAGAGATAAAAATGTTTTTTTTAATGAGAAAATACAAAAAAGATAAAAAATTGTGATTTGTGTACTGTAAAGTAAAATATTTGAAAAAGTGATGGAAAAATTGTATAAAAGCAAATGGAAAATGTTAGAAATAATAAAAAAATTACAAAAACGTGTCAGGTTTTTTTTAAATGCGAGAAAGTTTTAAAAAATGGAAAAATATACAACTGTAAAAAAGACATGAGAAATGGATTTTTTAAATGAGAAAATGGAAAAGGAACCAAGAAAAGTAAAAAACTCGAAAAAATAGAAAAATTAAAAAAAATAAATGCAAAGTAAAAATGGATTTTTTTTAACTTACTGAGTTAAAAAAAAATAAAATGGCTGGTAAAATTCAGAAAAATAAATGTAAAAAAAAACGATTCATAAAGTGAAATTTTTTTTAAAATAGACAAATGCAAAGAAGGTGAAAAATTGAAAGGTTGTTAAAAAAAAATAAACAAATGGAAAAATGTTAAAAATAATGCAAGGTGCTGAGAAAATGTTTATTTTTTTTTAAAAACACAACTGTATAAAAAAGATAAAAAATGTTGTTTTTTAATGAGAAAATTCAAAAGGATAAAAAAGTAAGAAATTGTAGTTTGTGTACTATATATCTCGCTTTTTTAAGGTAAAATATTTGAAAATGAGAAAAAAATATAAAAAAAGAAATGGAAAAATGTAAAAACATACAACTGTATAAAAAAGATAAAAAAAAATGTGTTTTTAATGAGAAAATTCAAAAGGATAAAAAAGTAAGAAATTGTAGTTTGTGTACTATACATATATCTCGCTTTTTTAAGGTGAAATATTTGAAAATGAGAAAAAAATATAAATATAAAAAAGTTTTAAAAAATGGAAAAATATACAACTGTAAAAAAATGATTCCTTTAAATGAAAACATGAAAAAAGAGACAAAGAAAGCTAAACAACTGGAAAAATAGAAACATTTAAAAAAATAAATGCAAAAGTAAAAATAGAAAAATGTTTAAAATTTAGGCAAAAAAAAATAAATAAAAAGGCGCATAAAATTCGAAAAAATAAATGTGCAAAATGTAAAAAAGGAAAATTAAAAAACCGATAAATGCAAAGGTGAAAAAATTGTTAAAAAAATAAAAAAAAGGAAAAATGTTAAAAATAATGGAAGGGGTGGACAAACTGTAAAAAACGGCAAAATTTAAAAAAATAGAAACAAAACACAACGGTATGAAAAAGATAAAAATGTTTTAATGAGAAAATAGAAAATGGATATAAAAGTAAAAAACTGCGATTTGTGTACCATATACCTCCCTTTTTTCAAGTAAAATATTTAAAAAAGAGATGGAAAAAATGTAAAAAAGCAATTGGAAAAACGTTAAAAATAATAAAAAAAATTTTTTAAATGCGAAAGAGTTTTAAAAAATGGAAAATATACAACTGTGAAAAAAAGACAAGAAATGGATCTTTTTTTTAAAGAGAAAATGGAAAAAGGGATAAAGAAAGTAAAAATTTGAGAAAATAGAAAAAATAAAAAAATAAACAACGCAAATGTAAGAAATGAAAAAATGTTTAAAAGTATCAGTTAAAAAAATAAAAAAGCGTATAAACGGAAAAACAAATGTGAAAAAATGTAAAAAAACGACTGAGTGGAAAAACAAAAGAAAACCTGAACTTGAAGTGTATTGCACATTATAAAAGTGGAATGTTATTGGGTAAAGGAATTGACTTACAAAATAACACTCCTCAAGGGGCACGTTCTCAGAGAACGCCCGACTAAATTAGGAATATTCAAATATATCGGTCTTTCCACTTCGCTGCATTTGCTTCTGCATCTGTGATACCAGTGCAATAAAAAACACTAAAGTTTGGAAGTGGACCTGTAGATCTGTGAACCTGAATTCTTGCGCCACGTTCAGAGTCGGTGTCGGAGCTGGTGCATCAGAATTCTCGATGAATAACAACGACATTCTTGACAAATCCCTTTTAATAATAAGAATAATAATAATAATATCATTTATTGACCAACTTGTACAAATAAGTAATTTAAGTAATTTAACATTGGTCAATAGGATACAAATACAGCTTGACTTCAATGTCGTAGCTGGTCTAAATTGTATCCTGTACATTTTCTCGGATGAAGCATGGTTTCATTTATCTAGATATTTAAATAAACAAACAATGCGCATCTGGCCTAGTGAAAATCCATATGCAATTCTATTACACGTATATATTTTATTTGTCACTACCACATCACTGCTAGCTCCTTGCTAGAGGGTAAATTTAATTGACCATATAATTCAGTATTACGTTGCAAATATTACTTATAACCATTTAGATATAACACCTTCGAACGCAATTCAAAAACCCACCATTTTGATATACGTACCCAGATGGGGCGTCCCCAGATTCGTGCGTCCATAAATGCTGCTTCAAGTGAGCCTTCTTCCGAAAGAACTTATTGCACCGCTCGCAAGGATATTGCTCAGTATGGCTCTTTTCGTGTACCTCAAGTTCCCCTTTATCTATACAACCGCGATCGCATTGGGAGCACACGTATTTGAAGTCCTTCGTGTGGTTGATGACCCTATGCCTGATCATAGCGTGATTGGTCGCAAAGCCTTTATCGCAGATATCACAAACGTGATTCGGACTTTTCCGGTGAATTCCCTTCACGTGGCCGTATAAATACTTCAGAGACTTGAAGGGTTTTCCGCACTCCTCACATTTATAGTGGTCACCTCCTATATGGACCACTTTCCTATGTTGGGCCACGGCGACCAAAATTTGAAAACCATTCCGCAGTCTTCACATGTGTATTCGCGACGTGTGAGCCGTCTGAGTTGTCTTTCATCGTTAGTTAAAGTTGTCAAAGGGTTTTCCTTTTCTCCTCCTTTTTTGATCCAATTTTGAGATATTGCATCATCCAGATCGTCAGATGTGACCGCCATTGGATACCTAGAAATAAAACGCGTATTACTGATAAGTGAGGTAAATTCACAAGTGTTTATATTCCAAATTGTATTGTTCAATTGAAAAGATAAAGATATGCGTACAACAATATCAAATACAAAGTCCATGTTCCCACAATACAGCTTTATACAATCTTAGATCACACAAATCACAAGCCAACTACTGCTGTAGTTGACAGAGGAGAAGGTATGTGCAATTAGAACACACTTAAACCAATAAAATAAGGAATTTCGACTGCGGAATGGTGGCAAGTTTTCCATTATAAACCTCAGACACTTAACTTTGGTCATACATGGAGTGGATGGAGCCACCAATTTGGAGACGTGAGACAAATGATACAATAATGATGTAATACATAATGTAGTTCTACCATGTTGAATATACAACAAGTATCACTTTTACAAATATGCGCGTTTATATATAAAAAAAAAATACTTGTTGAGTGTCTGTGCAATGCTCTTGTTCGCAAGATAATCACTGAAAAGTTCCAACTAGTGTGACATGTAGCGAATTAATATACCAATAATTGAAGAAAAAACTTCACACTAGGTTTATTTTACACAATTTGCATTGCTATGTGGCGCTAATTACTGGAGTTCTAATTTAAAGAATGCAGTTTACCTGCTAACGTATGAACCCAGGCCCGTATTGACTTGGAATTACGGCCCTATAAGGCAATAATGAAACGCAATTTTAATTTTAAATATATAACAAGTAATATTCATTATATTATGCCCGGCTGGGTTGGAATCGTGTCCTGAATCCTCTTCTGGTCGACGCGACGTTTCATCCACACTTGCAAGGGACATCTTCATTGATGTTGCTACTGCTGTTGATCTGAAATTGAAACACAAAGGGGCGGGTTCTTATAGGAGTGATGTTTACGGATCAGTGGGTGGTGACGATATAATATATTTGTATTCTCACTATATTGAATGTGTGTGTCTTACTAATTTTTTTTGCAAACTTTAACTTAAGTAGGAATTACAAAAAAGGCAGGACAAAAATACGCCGGGGCCAGGCTTGGTATACCATGTCAGTCCGTGAACATTTATAATTATTTATTTATTACACAACCCTAGCATGGTAGAACAGTTAGTTCTGTATATTATAAATTTATATTGTAATGCTACAAGATAGTACAGAGCCCAGATAAAAAAAAATATTATTTTATTAAAAATAATACTCTATTTAAATTATTATATAATTCTAATTTTACTCATCTCAGTGTCATCTATTTTATTACTTTCTAATCATAAGTATGTCCTGTCAAATGCCAAATCGGATGCGGGGTGAGAATATCTGACTGGTACAGGCTAGAGGACGCACTAGCATTAAAAAAAAATTACGGTAGATACCCTCTTTAATTCTTCAGCGTGTCCAAAGATGCCATGGGAGGATGTTGCTTAAATGTCCTCTGCTCCAACGTTCATATTTAAAGTAAAAGTAAAAAGTACTTTTACTCATATTTAAAGTGTTTAGTTTAAGTGAAATCGTGTGCATGAGACCCTGGTATATACATTATATTCGATTTTGTAGGATAGAAAAAAACATTTAAGTTCAAACAAATGTGGTTTTATTTAATAAATAGTCTTAAATGTGAAGAAAACAACGTAAATACGATAGTAAATATCTCAGGTAAGTCAAATGAGTTAGTAAATACGACAGTAAATATCTCAGGTAAGTCAAATGAGTTCGCTTATTAAATAACAATTATGTATAAACAGCCATCTTATAAAAGTTTTCCACCAGTGGTCGCAAACTGGTCCGCGATTATGTACACTTCTCACAGGAAAAATCGGGACACCAGCAATCCTGAACTTTAAAATTTCTTGGGTGTAAATGCAGCTTTCAGAGGATATATGCATTTATCAAAGCCATAAATCACTTTTCTTTGTGGGTATTATTGCGATCAAAGGTAAAGACTAAAAATTTAAACAGAAATATAAATATATATATATAGAGAGAAAAAGGTTTATACATTAAATAAACACATTGGAATTTCGGTGGCGGTGTTTCCTTAGAAATGCTGAATACGGAAATATTAATGCAAAAGAAATACATAACAAATGAAAGGCCTCTTGGGTAGACGGCACCATTTAGAAATACAGATATATGTATCTAACTTGTTTGATGTTATGTAAGAGATAATTCTTTTTTTAAGAAAACATATGGCGATGGGATTTTAAAATTATATTACCTATTACTATGATATTAGTTTGATTTATGCTCGCAAGTAATACTTTAGCAATAGACAATATGTCAATCAGCCTCCTGTGAGTTTTTGAACAATGTGATTTTCACATTGATTAATTACACTATTATTGATGTATTCATTATTGTTGTTTAGTATTCTTAAATATTGTATTACTACAAAACATTTTTCTATGTATTAAAAAAATACCAAAAACAGTTAGTATTTACAAAATTTTTAAAGCAATTAATTTCGCAAAGAAATTATTTATTTTATTAACCCTCCGATTATTGTATTTTCAAGAAATATATCTTAACTATCGCCTGTGTAATGCAATGTCGTTCTATTTTATTGAAATATAGCTAACACGTTTGGTCTGTAACACAGCTTCAGGCAGTAGCAACGAAAAAGTATTAAATGTGTCAAATTCACAAATAAATATTTTAGCACTAACTTAGATTGACGAACAATATGCTTTCTTACAATGTTTGTTATGTATTATAAATTTAATAATATTTTAAATAATTGTTAATAAACCTGTGCTACATAAAGGCAGTTTGTATAGAGACCCAGTGTTGGCCATATTTCAAGAAAATAGATCAACGACGTCAGATTACACAGGCGATAGTTAAGATATATTTCCTGAAAATACAATAAACGGAGGGTTCATAAAATAAATAATTCCTTTGCGAACTTAATTGCTTTATTTAAGAATTTTATAAATAATCTTAAACCTGGTTTTGGTACATTTTTATAGATAGAAGAAAACTTTATAGTAATACAATATTTAAGAATATTAAACAACAGTAGTAATTAATACATCAATAATAGTGTAGTCAATAAATCTGTGAAAATCGCCTTATACTTAATAAGTAACATAATATTAAATAATAAAATCCCATCACCACATGTTTTCTTAAAAAAGAATTATCTCTACATAACATCAAACAAGTTAAGTACATATATATTTCTAAATGAAGCCGTCTATTCAAGAGTTGTTTTTGTTGTTATGTATTTTTTTTTTCATTGGTATTTCTAAAGGAAACGCCGCTACCGAAACTCGGATTTGTTTATTCTATACATAAACCTTTTTCTCTCTATTTATTTATTTTTCTGTTTAAATTTCTAGTCGTTACCTTTGATCGCAGTAATACACATAATTAAGTGATTTATGGCTATGATAAGTGAATACGTCCTCCGAAAGTTGCATTTACAATCAAGAAATTTTAAAATTCTGAATTGCTGGTGTCCCGATTTTTCCTGTGAGAAGTATACAAAATTCCTAACCAAACAAAATTCTCGAACGTATTAAAATAAATTTTCTTAAAGTTTAGATACGAATTAAAATTTATTTTTAAGTTTATTTTTTACGTTGTTATGGGCGCAGAATTTGTACCATTGGAAGGAGTAAATTGGCAGGGCATCTAGTAGTTCGAATTACGGAGAATGACTCAGGACAGGAACATATCTCGGAAAAATCGTCCTTCGAGAAAATTTTCCCAACAATTATGTAGGTAAAATCAACATGATAAACTTTGTTTAACAAATAATCATCGTTTTTAGATTGTCATTTGGAATAAATAGGATTTTGTCAAAATAGCCGTTAAACTTTATAAAATAAGACATCGAGACACGTCCGTCCCTCACGCAGGTTGGTTAGTTGGAATGCATTCAAATTGAAATTTTCTAACAGACATCGATAGCGATTGTTGCCAGACTGTTGAGTGAACGGAATTTGCCCTTCTTTACTTATATAATTTTTTTTAAACGTGATAGATTAACTAATTTCTGAGAAAAAAAAATATTGAATTTTTTCCACCCGGATGCTAATATTTCGAATGGGGTGGCATCGATTGAGCTAATTTTTGGTAGTTACTGTATGTGTGACAGTAGTACTTGTTTGCCTTAATTTCAGCTCGATAGCTTTCGGGGCACTTTTCAATGTTTAATAAATATCTACTTCCCCAGAGGGACCGCCTTTCGCCCGTTTTCACTGTAGGTTATCGCGCACTGTTAACACTTAAAAGAGTTTCTACGTTGTATGGTTTGATATATGTCGAATCAGAGCTTTCCTAGAACTGAAACCCTTCTCGCAAGTATAGCAAACGTAAGGCTTTTCGCCCGTATGTTTACGTTTGTGCTCGTTCAATTTTGTGGAGTCAGGTATTTCTTACCGCAAATGTCGCACTCGTGTTTCTTCGGTTTATGACGGAACATGTGCGTTTTGTAGGCGTGGTCACCGACGCACACCTTTGAGCACAATTCACAAACTATCTTCTTCGGAACGTAACCCGGTTCGTGTGTCACCGCATGCTTCTTCAAGCCAGTATTTTGCTTATATATTTTATTGCACACGTTGCAAACATACCGCTTGATTCTACGATTTTCGTTTTGACATTTCGATTCTCCCTTGCTCGAGAAGCTATGATCGCTTTGGTATTTTTTCGCGTGGTCAGCATCTCTATGCTTAGACAACGCGTTCTTGGTGGGGAAGCATTTACCACAAGAGGAATCGCAAACATAACCTGCATTCTCCTCGTGGTGAGCGAAATATTCTCTGCGCTTCGTTAATTGGGTCAAAGATCCAAACGTCTTCTCACAAGCCTTACCCGTATAGTTCGAGTGAGAATCTCTCTTGTGATCAGCTAACTCTTCCCAAGATACGCACGCCTTTGCGCATATTTCGCAAACACAACCGACGCCTTTCATATGCATCTCCATGTGTTGCTCCCAATCCCATTTTGAGACGTGCATCTTGAGGCAAATGCCACATTGCAGGTGATTTTTCGGCGAACATCTATTTGGGTCATATGCGTTCTCGTGACCATCAGCTGTCGTCTGCATTGAAAACCTGCAAGTGCAAAAAATATTAGTGGTCGTTGAAAAATTGATAAAATATTTAAAAAAAATGTTAAAGTGGGATAGCAATAAAACTAGTGTCAATATAAAAAGCAGTTTATCTTAAAATAAGCATAAATACCTAGATTAACAAAAAAGAAATACTCCAAACTGTCATTTTTTTTAAGTTTATTTAGTTAGCCAATATATTCTATTCTGCAACAAAATGTTAGTGGAATTATGGATTAATTCAAACGCAAGTTTCCTAATTTAACAATGTTTCAACATTTTTTAATGTGTTTTTCAAGTTTTTTCATATGAAGTGAATTTTAATTACAGGTAATAGCAAATATTATACCAGTATACATATGGTCAAAGAAATGTTCCACTGGCGTACTATAGATGGCACAACAAGTATTCTCTTATGGAAATATATTACCACTACAAATGCACAGCAATAAAAAAGGCTGGTGGTGCCATCTGTAATACGCCAGTGGAACATTTCTTTGACCATATGTATACTGGTATAATATTTGGTAATAGTATGGATGACTTCCATTTTGTTTTCTCACAACATCGTTTGTCAATTACAAAAAAACATGTTAAAAATTGTATACGACATTAGCACATTAACTATTTACAGACAAACATACATAAATACAGACATATAAGTTTCAATACTTATATTTCTGTATTTATGCCGTTTACAAATTTTAACATGTATTTTGTAATTGACAAACAACAATATTTTGTGAGAAAATGGAAGTCATCTATACTATTACCTATAATTAATATTCACTTCATATAAAAAACTTGACAAAAAAAACATCAAAACATGTTGAAACATTGTTAAATTAAAAAAATTGCGCACTACACACTATAAAACATCTTCAGGGTCATCAACCACACTTCACTGCATATTTGAGGAAATCACAGATGTTAAATTAACAAAGTGAGTTTTGTTAACTAAATATTGTTGAGTTAACCAAAATTATAATTAATAATTTAATAAGAAATAAAAACAAATAATGAAGACAGCCATATCTTTTTTTTTTAGTTCTATTTTATTCATTTAACATACTCAGACGAGTTTATTTGAGCAGTAAGTGCTCTTCAATTGAGGGTATAGTTGCAATAATGATCCACATGCAACAAATCTAGTTTTGAGAAAAGGGAAAAAACCTACGGTTTATAAACTTCTTTGGTGCAAAAGTGAGCCATGAAACTTTTAAGTAAAGTGTATTCCATAATTGTATCCGATTGCTATATTACACTAAACTGAACAGGGTGACTTATCCAAGACTAGGTCTTTGATTACAGCTCTATTTTTGGTTTTAGAAAAAAACCTCTTACACCAAAGTTCACAGAATTCAATGTTGCATAACCTAAAAATATTTTTCACTATACAGGATGTTCCAAAAGTAGGAAAACGCATACTTATTCCGTTATTTTAAATGGAACACCCTATATATTATCCATTTTTAAATTCTACGAAGAAAATTAATCATTTCATATAAGCGACCATATGTCTATCTCTAACAACAACGGAGTTATTTACGCTTTTGTAAAAAAGACCCTGCTGAAAGCTTTCGGTTAAGGAGGCGTAGTTTGTATATGCATTTGTTTTAGATATTCATATTTTAAATATCATACATACATACTTAGCCTATTTTCACTGCGCCAGCCCGTCACGTGTGTTATGATTCTTTTAATTCTGTAATTAATGTCCTCTACTGTTTTAGATTTCATGATTACAGAAACATCGTCAGCAAATGAAATCGGGTATTCGCAAGTTATTCTCTCCGGCAAATCGTTAATATACAATAAAAATAATAATGGACCGAAAACTGAACCTTGGAGAACACCAAGTCAATTTTATATTCCGGTGACTGTTCGTTTTCTAACTACTACAGCAAGTTTTGTACATTCCAAAAACGACAATAACCAATCCAAAGAAAGCCTTCTAATAGCCGTTTGCACCGACACGTTAACCTTGGTTTAATTTTAATTGACGCTTAGAACATGACGTTCACTATATGAATGAGACATGAACTATCACCTTCAAAGTAGCGCTTAAAATTAAACCAGGCTTAACATGGCGGTGCAAATAGGGACTAAAACCTATATTATAAAGTTTCTGTGCTAAAATGTCACTATCTACACAATCAAACGCCCGCATCAGATCAAAAAACACACCAATTATATAATCATTTGAATCTAAAGCATCGTAAATACATTCTAAGCTACTAAAATGCAATCTCAATTCACTTCTGTTTTGCAAATCCATGTTGATTCGTGTGCAATATTTTAAGCTTGATAAAGAACTCAATATAGAAACAGGTCTGTAATTTTCTATATCAGATCGATTATTTCGTTTGCACACAGGTACGACCAAAGTAGTTTTTAAATGTGAGGGAAATTTTCCTGCTTAAAAAGATTTGTTAATTATGTAAGAGAAAAGATCTGCAATGTCCAAGTTTATTAATTTTAATAATTAGTTACTAATTTCATCAAAACCACAAGACTTTTTATTCCTAAAATTATAATATTGTAAGGAGATCGTTGATAAAACTGATAGACACGTTTCAAAAACGTTAAAGGGTGGTAACCAATAAAACCAGTTGCAATGTAGAAAGTAATTTATTCTAAAATAAACATAGAAATATAGTTCATTTACTATAACAGACGAGGTACTACGTGAGTCAGTTTGCTATGACGTCACGACCGTGTTGCAAATTTTCTGTTCATCAAAACGTAAACAAACCGTTAGGTTATTTAACTGTCAAACACTTTTGACAGGTGAATAAATAAACTCTTAAAAATAACATTTACCGTTAATATTAGTGATGATTCTTTTTGAAAATCAGAATTTAAAGTATGTTAATCATGATAGCAGTGGAAAAAAATAACAAAAAAGCACAAGTGAATATAATAAATTTAATCGGGGCCATTATCGCTTAAAGTTTCTAGTATGTTGTACACCAAGTACGTCAAATCTCCAGACTAATTTAACTCAATCCGTTTTATACAATTATATGCATCCTCCGATTTGCCGTATGTCATCCATCATTTCGTAACAAACTCCCTTTTCTTTGAGAACAAACAATATCTACCACAACAATGTGTTTCAACCATAGAAATGTCTTTTTCTTTAAGAGCACTGCTCAAAATGTTTAATGTGTTATGTTAGTCTGAAAAATGAATGTAAAAGAACCACTTCTGTAAACAATATCTGTATCACTCACTGTTTTCGTACATGTCATAAATTGTGTTTCCAATAGTACATTGACAATGAGTAGAATAATCAATTTTTACATTTATTTCGTATGCATTTTCGTTTTGGGTTAGTGGATGTAATTCCTTGTTTACTCATGGATGAAATTTTCCTTATGTTCGCAACATGAATGTTTAGAACACTCATTACTCTCTAAAAACGAAATACTGTAAAGAATATGACATTAAAAATATATGGATTTTATACTCCTCGCACGAAAGTTAACGGGAATACTGCGTCGAAATACACAATTAACGAAACTATTAACTCCTACGACTGTTTATACAATGGTTTCGGTATGGTTAAGTTGTAATAACTACTTATTTTAAATAAATATATACCAAGTATAAACGCAAATTCCCACACTTTACTACAAATGCAGAATACAACCCTTTGACAGTTGACAGTTATAACTAAATTGGTGGGAATACATTGGGAAGATGTGACATTTAAAAAGCAGTAGGCACCAACAAAGTATCTTTAATTGAACATGAATAAGTTATGTGTTAGTTGGTTATTTTAATAATATGGTATTGCATGGCCCGAATTTGCAAGTAATGATGTACCTCGTCTGTTATAGTAAATAAAGTATAACTAACGGTGATTCTTAACATGAAAATTTAATAAGCATCTGCTTATGAAGCGTTTTTCACAGAGGGAGCAGTGATAGGGCGTCTCGCCAGAATGCTTCCGTGAATGTATCGTAAGAGTCCCCTTTTGGGAGAAAGCTTTATCGCACTTCTCACACTTATAAGGTTTCTCCTTTGTATGTGTCACACTGTGGCAAACCAGTCCCTTTTTCGCTGCAAATCCCCTCCCGCAAGTATCGCAAACGTAAGGCTTTTCGCCAGAATGTGTACGTTTGTGTTCCACTAATCTGCTAGCATCAGTAAGCGTTGTGCCGCAAATCTCGCATACGTGTTTTTCGCCCTTATGACGTACCATGTGCTTATACAAGGCGTTCTTACCCGAGCACACCTTCGAACACAATTCGCAAAGGTACTCCTCTGGAACGTAATCTGGTCGTGTGTAGCCAAATGCTTCTTGAGGTTACGTTTGCCCTATACGTTTTATCACACTTGTTGCAAGTGAAGATGCTGCTATGATTCTCCCGGTGATGCTTCAATTCCCCTGTGTCAAAAACCCACGTTCGCACCGATCACAGTTGTATTTGTATTCTTTCGTGTGGGTGGCGGCCCTGTGTCTAGCCAATGCGCCTTTGGTCGCGAAGCATTTAGCACAGTAATCGCAAATGTAATCCGGATTCTTCTCGTGTACTCCCTTTATGTGACCGATGAAGTATTCTAGGTTCCTATAGACTTTCCCACATTCCTCGCAGTTGTAGCCGTCACCTCCTCCATGAACGTCTTTCCTGTGTTCCGCTAGGTGGCCCAAAAATCTGAAGGTGTTTCCGCAGTCCTTGCACGTGTAATCATTATCGCCCGCGTGAAAATCTTTTCGGTGACCGGCCAGATCTTCCCAGGATATACATACCATTCCGCATTTTTCGCAAACACAACCAGCACCTATTCTGTGAATCTCCATGTGTTGCTCCCAGCGCCATTTTGCTACAAACATTTTGGTGCAAATGCCACATTGGAAGTAATCTCTTAACGCAGACGCATTTAAAATGCTGGTACTTTCAGGATCTTCTGCAGTGGTCTGTAGGCAACACCTAGAAATATAAATAACACTGCATAGTAAATTATTGAAAAATCCTGCGTAACATTCACTTTTTTTTTTAGAAAGCAATAATCACGTAATTACAGATTCAATTATTACATTTGCTAAGAAAAAAATAAATATAAAATTAATAACCAATAAAATGTAAAATGGGATAACATTGTATACCCAACCAGCATCAAAGCGACGGAAATTGAGACTGGGACTTCGACTTGGTGATTGTTACGTAAGTGCTACTAAATGTCTGATACTTAGAAGTAAGAGTTACTCCAATTTAGATCTTAATAGTAGTAGCTCGTCTATAGTCCCAGAACTTCTTATAGTCTATTTTTAAAGTAGAGCGAAGAATTTCTGGACATACCCCAGGCCCAAATCACACGCACTAAAACCTTGAAAACAAATTACGAGTATATCTGCTAACTATTACTGTAGAGCTCTGAAAAGAACTGGTAGAGTATATAATGAAATAATGGAGTAACAATAGAAACAACAATGACGCTTAATCACAAACAATGTCAGTTGACAGAACCTGAGCAAGATCGATACAATGTTATCGATACAATGTTATTTGGCTTTCAACCAATGAGAATTCACTGTCAAAGCGGTCTGTTCAGAAATTCGTCGCTCTACTTTAAAAATAGACTATAGTGGCGGTTAACGTATTGCTGTGGACGGACACCCTGTAATCGCGAGAGTTTTTTTTAAGTTACTTAGATGTTGTCTTGTTTACTCCGATCAGCCTTTGTCAATGTTTCGGCAGAATTTTCACAGATGTTAATGTTTATTTTTGTATAAAATTTAGTTGTTGACTTGATTGTATGATTTATTTAGTTTAGTGTTCTGTTGTTTTAAATTTAATTTCATTCATTTAAATATTTTGCGTTCGTTCGTTTAGTTTATATTTTTATGTTTTGTGATTTTGTCCGTTGGCGGACAGATCTGTTGCAGCTTCGCTGTACGCAGCGGTCGTGATTGTAAGAGTCAGTTCCGAGATAGACACAAGCGTGAGCACGTAAATTTTTATATTGTTTGCTGCCATTTGTTAATACTTTTGATATAGAGATTTGTTTCGCTTAAATTGAATTTTATTCTGTCCATCAAGGAACTCGCTATATAATAATTGTTATTATATTGTTGTGTACACAATCTAGATATAAGATCATTTATTACTTCGTGCAGGAAGATAGATTTTAGTCGTAATTCCCTTATTACAACTTTAAAGAGTTCATTTTTGATTTTCTAGTTTGCTGATTAGTTTTGATTTATTTATCACCTCGGGTTGGGTGAATTGAAGCTTTGTTTTTGCTTTTAGTTTTCATTTTTGTAAATGTCTAGTGCTCCACGAATTTATTTTATTTTAATTTGAAACCACGTGGATTTTTGTGAAAAAAGAATTATCTTCCTGAACAAATTTATCTTTTGCCTTGATATAGGATTTAGCATTGTCCTATTGTAATTTAGAATCTATAGCAGTTTTTTGATTTAAGCCAGGACCCTCTGTCCACGGCTTTTTTTTCTGCATAAATTTGTAATTAACATTTTTTTTTATTATAATAATTTTTTTTTGATTGTTTTTAACGTCATTCAAAATTCTGTTCTTTTATTTTTTAATTGAAACCTTTTTCAATTTTTGAGGTATTTAAGAAAGTCAGATTTCTTTCACTCACATTTTACTTGTCGTGATTAAATTCAGATTTTAATTCGCGAGGGTAACTCTGAGTTTAATTGTTCTTTTGTGCCCTTTTAATTTTTATACATTGAGCTAGCTAATTTTTTTCATTTTTATTATTCAATTTAATTTTTCATTTTTACAATCAGTACACAGCAGTATGTAAAACCACATAGCTACTAAACAAGATTACTTTAAAGTTATTGGAACTTTAAAAGTGGAAAGTAGCCATAACCATGCCATATTACTGAGGTGCGACTTTAAAGTTAGTACCGCTTAAAAATTACGCCCAAAAATTTTGCTACGCTATCGGAACATAAATTCATTACTACTTCAAAGTGACGTAACTATTTAGTAATATTTATAGTGATGATTGAAGTAAGTTTCACTTCATCCACTTTATAGGTAGCAACAAACAAAGACGGTCACCATTAAGTGTTGCTCGTGTTTGCGTGGGAAAGTAAAGCAACACTAAAATTTCTGTGACAAAAATACTCCAAACTGTGGCACTGTTCATACTGCAAACTTCTCTTACATCGCTTATCATAAACTGCACTGAACTAGACGTACGTTTTAATAGCAAAGCTATCATAATCAACAAAAACACTGAACTGAATAACTATCTCGGGTCCTCATTTTTTTCCGGGATTAGTCGTATTGGCTCCTAATAACCCTCGTCCATTGGTTGGGCGCCTCTAGTCTCACAAGCCCATAGTTTTTGTTTTGAGGGAGGTGGTCACTGCCAACCACAGTCCTACGTGCCGCCCAGTTTTCCACGGGCGTGGGAAGTCCCATTCTAAGGAGATTAAAGCCGATGAACTGTACAATGGGTTTTATTACAAGGATAATAATAATTTGCGGCTATCAGTAATAAGGTCTGGGACTTCTTCCCAGATCCTCCCAGAGTAAGGTTTTTGCCATGGTTTTCCCTTACTCCTTGGCCATTGATTGCATATGAGTATATTATATATAATCAATGTCCTTGACGAATCCTTAGAGATAACGAAAGTTGTTCCATGGGCGCATTTAATAACAACTGATAGCTGACCGCGATTATGTAAACTAATCACATATTACATATTTCATCATTTCACAAAAGTAGTATTCATATAATTGCCAGGCTACTGTATTATATTTTTGTTATTAAGAATCATAAGGAAATTATTTAGTTAGAGTAGGATCATTTTAATTGTTATGGAACTCATATAGTACTTAGAATAGGTAGCCTCGTGTAGTACCTTTTTCAGGTGGAGCACGGGGTTGGGATGATTTGTAATAATTTAGTTTTCATAAATAAAGTGTACAATGGGTTCATCTCTCTTCCTAATTGTCGTCTCCTCTATCCTTCCCTTCACGATTATTTGTTGTGTTTATGGGTTTTAAATGATTTGACCAGCAATGACATTTATACAAAGTATGTAAAGTTATATATAGTCTTTTTTAATTATTATTTTTTTTTTATTTTCCTTAACCTTTTCACAGAAAGAGCTGTCGATCGCAAAGCGATGACTTACAAATAAAATTCTAAGATGACAGTTTTGAACATACATGAGATACATATAAAAAAACAAAACACAATACAAGATTATTAAAAGTTATGCTTTATCTCTCTCCTTTTTTTTATTATTTATAGGTGTAGAGAGCCAGAGAGGATAGTAAAAAGGTAAAGGTATATGGGACAACACAGACACATAAAGCTAAAATTCGGTGTAAAGGGCCATCGTTAAATAAATATAAAAGATAAAATTTTAAATAAAATGGTAAAATAAATAAAAGATAAAACTGTTAAAAATCCCGGTAGATACCGGTCGTTGAATAATAAAAAAAAATGAGTAAACTATGCCAAAGATTAGGTCAAAAAGTTGGTTAAAATAGTAAGATAATAAAATAAATAAATAAATGATAAATAAATCCAAAATCCGTAGCTCCAAAGAAGATCTTTGGAGCTACGTAGGCGCCTGACAGTCACCCTAGGAGGGGGACGGTCCTGCGGATCAGGTTCTGAATAAGGGAATTATTTCGCATATATTAAAAATATCTCTGGCCCAAGCAGGGATCCCTGAGGGACCCCAACGGTTTGAGCCCTTACTCCAGATGTCTCGCCGCCCTCCTTGACTATAAAGGTACGCTTTATAATATAGGTATAAATTAATTTCAGGATATCTCTTAAAAATAATTAACCCAAACTTCAGCATTTTATAAATTAAGCCTTGGTGCCAGAACGTGTCAAACGCCCTACTTATGCCTAGAAATATCGCTCTAACAGTCTCTCGTCTACCCGGAATAACTACACTAAAACTACCCTAATTTATACCTAAAAAAAAAGGCCATGTTACCAATGATCACGGTCATGGCTGACTGCCCTCATGCTTAACTAGTCACTAATCCTAACTCCATCTAGTCTACTACTTCTACTTAATAAACTATAAAGACTAGAATTTAAGGGTCCTAAATCTGAATTCATTAAAATATGTTTGTTTTTTATATATTTCCATACATTCATAACAACTTAATCGCACATAGTTGTTTACGTTTATAACTAACTATACATTTTCATCTTTATGGTTTTCTTCAAGCATATGTAGGACTACACTAGATTTGTCAAATCTTTTAAATTTAAGATGAGCCAAATGCTCCTTGTAACGCGTTTTAATTGATCTTTTAGTTTGCCCAATATATACATGATGATCACAATCCTTACAAGATATTTTATAAATACCTGAGTTGTCCAAATCATCTACTTGATCTTTAGGCTTAACTAAAATATTTTTAAGACTATTATTTGAAGTAGTTGCTATGTCAAGGTTGAATTTAGAGAACATTTTTTGTAGACCTTTCGTGTAACTTGGATGAAATGGTGATTTAACAAATTTCTTATTCTACCTATCACTAATTTCTAAAGTATTCAGATTTCTAATTATGATTTTGTTTTTATGTTTTCTAATGGTATTATATACAACGTCTCCTGAGAATCCATTAAATGCAGCGATTTTAATAATAAAAATGGAAAAATAAATTAACAGCTATTAACTTTTTGATGCACTGCTTACTTAATTTTCTTCTAACTACAGAACGATATAATAAAGAACTTAAAGAAATTATTAAATATCGGCAATTAATGTTATCAGTTATAAAACATGTCCACTATATTTTTGACTCAATCAAATTGACCGATGGTCAAAGTTCCGACTGATTAACCGGTTAAAAATGCACAGCACTAGTACAGTTAAACATAAGGAATCGCCACAAAATCTTCAGTGGTCGCATAAAAGTGGCACCTATTTTTCTACCGGAAAGATTCACAAAACAACAGCATTTAGATAGTTTAGCTAACAAGGCAACCTCGCGAACTGTAAATCGCAGATTTTGATGAAACTTTGTCAGTTCGTAGACTCCATGGAGTGTTACTCAAGGACGCTTTCCGTTGCTGCGGAACTTCAACTTTAGGGGGTGCAATTCACCCTTGCAATTTGACCCAAATTTGTTTTTTTCCTGAATAACTTTTAAACGGTAAGAGATAGGAAAAAAGTTTCAATGGCGGACTTGTACCGTTTAGTCAGTCCTTTCGACTGGTATAGATACTTATATACAGGGTGTTCCAATAAACGTGGAATGACGTATGTTGTGCTTATTTTATCGAATTTCAGAAATCAGTTATAATGGCTTTTTTGTGATCAAATAGTCTATAGAAAGGTAATTTAAAAAGTTATACAGGGTATCCACAAAAATATAAATTTTAGCATATTTCCTTATTCTATGGAGATAATCTGTATACTGTTATGTGTCTGCATTGTATGTCGAAAATCACTGTAAACTTATATAAGGCGCTAAATGGTGATATGTGATAGTTTTCGAGTTATACGCGTTTGGATGTATGTAAGATTATATTATCCCCGACAGCAGACAAAAGAAAATGTACCTACTTCGACGGATTGTTCCTGATACTTTTAACATTACACTGTATATACAAAATAACGACAGATTACGACTTCAATTTTCATATTCGTACTGTTCGTGGGTAGGTAGTTAGGTATGCAAATAAAATTATATAATATTGATTTATTAGTTTATTGATATTGGTTGAGTTCATATTGTTTTGCAAATGTGCAGGTAGCTAGAGCCATTAAAAGAAAAACTTACAATGTACAATCGACGTACAATTTAATTATGATTTAATTATTACCTTATTTTATTTTGTGTAAGGCACAAAGCCTACTCTATTTCAATAAAATAAAAGTTAGTAGTGAAAATATGTATACACATTCTTCCAGTTCGTGTATTACTCTTCATCATGATAGTGAAAATCCCAAAAAAGTGTTGAAAACATAATATTGGGTACAACGTGCACATCTTATAAAAGCGGGCTGTCACCATAGAGCATATGGGTAAAAGTGCTTCATCATCGAACAAAAACGTATATGTCACTGGATGAATAAATTTGTCTGGTCTGGATTCTATGTAACCGCTTTTGTACCAGGAATATAGAAATAGGTTTCGATATCTTGGAGAGGACAGTTGGTTGTGGACCAATGATTGTAATTTGATTATTATATTGCGTTGATGTAAATTATGGTCAATGTTTACAAGCAAAACTTGATCGGAAAACCGTTTGACAAATCCCTTCCACACACGAAAGCCGTACATGTCGAGCGGTTAAGCCAATCCAGTTGTTTTCTTGGGAATCGTAAGAAGAGATGTTGGTTTATCTGCTGGTATAGAACTTTGTAAAGTCCGAGGACAGTGACCACCCCATGAATCTAGTAGTAAAGTTGTTGATGTTCCACGAGGAACTCGGTGTAGGTAAACATCCGTAAACCATTTTTTAAATAGTTCACTAGTTAGTAAGTGAGACGTTCGCTACTCACATCTCTCTAAAAATAGTAGAAGCAAGCAATTAGTGTACTATCTGACCTATTGTTTTCATCTGCCTGCTGTCGGGGATATTACAATCTTACATACATTCAAACGCGTATAACTCGAAAATTATCACACATAATCATTTAGCGCGTGGTATAAGCTTACAGTGATTTTCGGCATATAATGCAGACACATAACAGTATACAGAGTATCTCCTAAGAATAAGGAAATATGCTAAAATTTATATTTTTGTGGACACCCTGTATAACTTTTTAAATCACCTTTCTATAGACTATTTGATCACAAAAAAGGCCATTATAACTGATTTCTGAAATTCGATAAAATAAGCACAACATACGTCATTCCACGTTTATTGGAACACCCTGTACATAAATATCTATACCAATCGAAAGGGCTGACTAAACGGTACAAGTCCGCCATTGAAACCTTTTTTCTATCTCTTACCGTTTAAAAGTTATTCAGAAAAAACAAATTTGGGTCAAATTGCAAGGGTGAATTGCACCCCTAAAGTTGAAGTTCCGCAGCAACGGAAAGCGTCCTTGAGTAACACTCCATGGAGTCTATAAACTGACAAAGTTTCATCAGAATCTGCGATTTACAGTTCGCGAGGTTCCTTTGTAAGAAGAGAATGTAATTTATTTCAGAATAAACAAACAATCTTACAGTTCACTAGTGATGATTCTTCAAATGAGTTCCTAATACTCGTTTGGTGAAGAAACACTTTTCGCAAAATGAGCACTTAAAAGGCTTCTCGCCGCTATGCTTGCGTGAATGTATCTTAAGAGCTCCCCCTTGAGTGAAAGCCATTCCACATTCTCCACATTTATAAGGCTTCTCCTTTGTATGGATCCGGACATGAATAGCCAGTTTATTCTTCACCGCGAAAGCTTTACCACAAGTACCACAAACGAAAGGCCTTTCGCCCGAATGTGTGCGCTTATGATCCACCAAGCTCACAGCACTAGTGAGTGCCAGACCACAAATTTCGCAAATGTATCTCGTCTGCTCGTGGTAACATTTCATGTGGTAATACAATCCGCTAGCGCTCGGACACTCCTTCGAACACAATTCACAAACGTACCGCTTCGGTACGTAATCCGGATCGTGCTTAGCCAAATGCTTCTTCCAGGTACATTTCTTCATGAACTTCTTGTCGCATTTGTCGCAGGCGTGCTGCACGCTACGACTGTGACTATTTTCGTGTCTTTCGCATTCGTATTTCGTTACAAAACCGCGATCGCAATGCGAACACTTGTGTTCGAAGGCTTTCGTGTGGACGCGGATCCTGTGTTTATACAACGCCTCATTACTGTAGAAACGGTCGTTGCAGATATCGCAAATGTAGTTGAAGTTCTTCTCGTGGACACGTTTCACATGTTCGGCGAGGGTACCCAGGGATTTGAGGACCTTCCCGCATTTCTCACATTTGTAATCGTCACCGCCTACATGGACCTCCATCCTATGTCGAACAAATGTTTTCCAAAATTTGAAGCCCTCATTGCAACAAACGTGTATTTGCCTCGGCCGGTGCGTCGTTTCTTTTTGCGACGAACTAAAGCTTTCTTTTGAGATACCTCACTATGTTTTCCAGGGCTTTCTTTTTTGACCACCACAGTTTGCTCCAATTTGATCGAATTTGTGTCAACACGGTCGTCAGATTCTACCTTATACCTGGAAAAAGAAAAGATATCACTAACAAAGTATCGCAAATCGCAATCTGCACTACTAATGAAATAATATTATGTAATCTTACTTATTGCTTAACTGAAAAGAGACCACATCAAGAAGGCAAGCAATGTTAAAGTATAGTGCTATTATAGTAAAAAAAATGAACTTAAAAATGAAACTTGTTTCACTTATGCAACTCATTTAACAGGGTGGTAATACTCAAAAATAAAATTTCCATAGAGATTTTTATTTGCTTCAATTCTTTATTAGTCCCAAGATCTAATATGACATATGGAGCGTCGAAATATACAGTGTGTTCACGGGAACATTCTACAATAGCTAACTTTTTTATTTTTAGAGATACAGAGTCGGTTAAATGGAGAAAGTTCGGGTACTTTTCCACCTGCATTTCGTGCTATGGCATACAAAACAAAAAAAAAGGCTTAGTTGCAAAGATACGACTATAGCATGTATTTTTTTAAATGGGGCACCCGGTATATTTTTGCATTTTTGAGTTTCTCTAATCATTGGCTATAACAAAGCATAAAACGACTTTTCTGTAAAATCACGATTACGAGAGTTATAAAGAAAATCACGCTTAGTTCATTCGAGGTGTTCACAAAACATTCTACAATGGCCAACTTCTTTGTTTTTAGAGATACAGAGTCGGTTGTATGTTCCGGTGAACACACTGTACGTCTGTATGTATGCATGCATATAGGAAGGGTGATGTTACGCTGCGACCTAAAAGATCTATTGTGTCCCATATTCTTCATGTTTGACACCTGGCCTTCCAACCCTATTCCTTTCAAAAAGTGTAGGATATCACAAGACCTCAGGCTAGGTGAGTCTCCCTCTTCGATTTCACATGCTCCCATGTGCAACACCCTTGAGTTGCACAGTGTTACGCAATTTGAGAGGAGATGGAAGGGCGTTTCATCCTGTTCCCCACAAAATCTACCCTTTTCGAATACAAGCTTACTCAGGTGACGTTTCAATTTAGCATGGTCTGAAAGTATTCCTGTTAATATGCGAACATTGTTCTGTTTCAGGTTGATGCATTCTGTAAACCTCTCCTGGTTATATGTAGGTTCTCCGAAGAATTTTTACTTTGCCTCATTCCCTGGAGATTCTCCAAGTAATTGGATTTTATCTGCTCCATTTTTCTTTTCAGTTTCTTCAGTATTGTACTGCTACTTACCCCACAAAAGGGTTGAGGCACTACAAAAGGTATTCCAACCCCTCTTTTTGCGAGATTAACCGTTATTTCGTTTCCTTCCACTCATGTGTGACCCGGAACCCACAGGAGGGTTACCTTATTCCTTTTGCCTAGCTCATTTAATTTCCCTAGGCGAATCCCCAGACCATCTTGGAACTGATTTTATATTAGCTCAGCGCCTTGATGGTTGCTTGACTATCAGACATCATGATAATCTCCGGCTTTCGATAATTTCTATTAATATTGAACTGGACGCATGTATTTCCGCGTGGAAGATACTTGAGTATTTTCCCGAGCTCTCGAAATACTTGGTTCTAGGCCCATATATTTCTATTCCAGTTCCCTCTGCCGTTTTGGAGCCATCAGTGTACATTTGTATTCAATTTCAAGATGATGTTATGATCCCAATCGCTCTTGTTACTAAGGTTTGTGATGAATTCCTTCACAAAGCTGAATTTTTTTTGACATGTTATCCCGGGTTTGATCACCGTCAGGAGATTGAGGCCTATGCCTAATCGTTCCTTCCTTGACCATTCTGAGTGTGGTTCTTTTTGACACGCCCTCTACTACAATATGGAGAGCAGTAAGATCCAATACCACCTCTTTGCACTTTCGACAGGTTAATTCAGGCCAGATTAGTTCTTTTGCTACAAGCTACTGATGCATAAGTGATGATCGGTCTCACTATCGCTGTATACATCCACTGCAGTATTTTTGGGTTCCATCTCCAATTTTTCCTTGCAAAGTTTCTGCACACCATCAGAGCTCTTTTTGGCCTTGTCGGTTACTTTTAGTTCCTGTTTGTTCCATGGAAGTTTATTGTCTAAGGTAAGGCCTAGATATTTAACCTGCGTTCTCCAATCTACGTTTTGCCCATCCATTTTTTATGATTTTGAGAATTGGATTTTCTGGTTCCTAGTGAATGCTACTAAAGTAAGTCTAGTGGAGTTAACATGGAATCCCACGATTGAATCATATCTCGTAAGTTCCAACCTCTTTTGAAACTCAGTCAAAAAACGAGGGTAGAGTCCAAAAGTCGTGGAATGAAAGGTTTCAAATAAAATAAAACAATAAATCTATTTTTCCTTTCAAATATAATCACCCTTAAGCACAATACATATTATTAGATCTATGAATTAATTTTCTAAACAATCAAAAAAATTTTTTATCTTTCGCCTCAAAATGGGCTAAAATTGCCTCCTTTACCTCATTGTCGTCGGAAAATTTTCTTCCCCGTAAGTGTTTTTTAAATTGGGGAACAAAATAAAATCACTAGGGGCCAGGTCTGGACTGTAGGGTGAATGGACTATTGATTGAAAGCCATGCTGTGCAGAGCAGCCATTGCAACTCTGCTCTTGTGAACCGGCGCATTGTCTTGCAAGAGGAACACCCTTGGTCAATTTTCCTCGACGTTTTTCCTTGATGGCCTCCTTTAATTTTCCTAATATCGCTGCGTAATATTCTCCGGTTATGCTCCTTCCTTTTCTTTGTAATCAATCAATAATATCCCTTCACAATTCCAAAAACAGTAGCCATCAACTTTCCAGCCGATTCTGACACTTGAATTTCTTTGGCGGTGTGTCCCCTTTTTATGCCATTACATGGACTCCTGTTTGACTCAGGCTCAAAGTGATGAACCCATATTTCATCTCCGGTAACAATCCGCTCCAAAATGTGGCAGGTTCGTCTCCACACAGCTCCAAAAACTGTTCGGACGCATCGGCGCGCTGTTGTTTCTGAAGTGGCGTGAGCATTCTCGGTACCCATCTTGCACTGACTTTTGTCATACCCAGGTGGTCATGTAGGATACGCAAAATGTAGTATCTGATACTCCAACTAATGCAGATAATTGTTTTTTCTTCAAACGGGTATCTTCCAGTACAAGTTCTTCCACTTTTTCGACGATGTTTGATGTGGTGGCCTCAACTGGCCGTCCTGAGCGGGGGTCGTCTTCAATCGACCCCCGGCCCTGTTTAAAAAGTCCATGCCACTTATAAATCATTGATTTACTAGGGCACTGTTCCCCATAACGGTTTCCATTCATTCAATATGGTTTGAGCGTTCTTCCTTGCTTGGTAAGAATTTTATTACAGCACGGTGTTCAATTTCTCCATAGTTTCAGTTTTCTTCCGGATTGACTTGTTTAGCAGGCAACTATTCGTAAACGACTGACGCAATAGGGCTGCAGCT
The DNA here is from genome assembly GCA_004143645.1 of Protaetia brevitarsis. Lineage (NCBI taxonomy): Eukaryota > Metazoa > Arthropoda > Insecta > Coleoptera > Scarabaeidae > Protaetia > Protaetia brevitarsis. The sequence goes on from RXPK01000105.1 coordinate 748,915, forward strand.
TAACCTATATACTAATGATGAGTACCCAATCAGAATGACACATAGCGAGCGCACCTATCCGCATTCCATTCCCTCCATTCCACGAACTTTTGGACCTCCCCTCGTATATATTGGCGAAGGTTCGATATACCTGACATTATAAAAGTTATCGTAAAAAAACTGAGCCTTGCTGTTATGATATTTCCATTGCAGTCATTGGGTACAATGTCAGCTTCAATTCTTATAATTGCATTCCACAAATGCACTATTCAGTTGAGGAATTAACAGATATGATTTGGGTATTGGGTGGATGTTCGAAAAATTACATTCTGCAACAAGAGTTTATGAAGCGAGATACGATGACAGCGTTTATGATTAACATTTTTGTATTTTAAGAATTCAATTTGTTATCGATATTCACTCAATTTCAAAGTTGAAGAAACAGCATACCGAGGACAAGAACATACATTGAGTCTGCTATATTTTGTAGCATACATTGGAGAAGTCACAAGTCAGTACAAAATTGATTTATCATTGAAGCAATATTGTTAGGCACTCAATGTTATTCTGCAAAATTCATTAGAGATACTTACCTTGTCAAAATAATGGTATTTGGATACCAATAGCAGAATTAAAACGATGTTCCTATGAGGAAAAACAAAAATGATTACAATTACAAATGTTAATAAAACTAGTTCATTCACAGAATGTAATTTATTTCAAAGGAAAAGGGGAAAACCTCACAATTACTACCGATGGTTCTTTAGGTGAAATCGTAGTAAGCACTTGCTAATGAAACGTTTGTCACAAAACGAGCACCGATAAGGCTTTTCGCCGGTATGTTTGCGTAAATGTATTGTGAGTGTGCCCCTTTGGGTGAAAGCTTTTCCGCATTCTTCACATTTATGAGGCTTCTCTTTTGTATGGGTCACGGTATGAACAGCCAACTTTGTCTTGACTGCGAAAGCCCTCCCGCAAGTATCGCAAACGTAAGGTTTCTCGCCAGAATGCATACGCTTGTGGTTAGCCAAACTCACAGGATTGGCAAGCGATAGACCACAAATCTCGCAAATGTACTGCGTCCGCTCGTGGTGACATTTTACGTGCTTGTACAAGCCGCTTTTATTCCGGAACCTTTTCGAACAGAATTCACAAACGCACCATTTCGGAATGTATCCAGGCTCGTGAGTTACCAAATGCTGTCTCAAATAAGTTCGATTCTTATAGCTCTTCTCGCATTTGTCGCAGTGATAACGTTGGGTATGACTTTTTTCGTGTTGCTTCAATTCGCCTCTCCCTATGAAACCGCGATGGCAATGGGCGCACTTGTATTTGAACTCTTTCGTGTGGTTGATGATCCTGTGCCTGGCCATCGCGTGATTGCTCGCAAAGCAATTACCACAGAAGTCGCAAACGTATTTCGGATCCTTGTCGTGAATGCCCTTCACGTGACCGAAGAGATACTTCGGGGTCTTGAAGACTTTGCCGCATTGTTCGCATTTGTAATCATCACCTCCTAAGTGGACTTCTTTCCTATGTCGAGCCAACGGGATCCAAAATTTGAAGGTGGCGCCACAATCTTTACATTTGTATTCTGTGTGGTTTGTGTGTAGCTCTCTTTGGTGATTAGCTAAAGCCTCTCCTAAATCAAAAATCTCTGCGCTTGGGCATGCGTTGGGGACACGGTGTACCCCTCTGGTCGCATTGTGTTCCTCTCTATTGATCCAAATTTGAGTGTCTGTATTGGCTGATGCGATTTCAACCGGATACCTAAAATTAAAAAAAGATATTTACTATTAAGTGTTGTAGAATTTAATTAAAAATAATTATTTCACTATATTCCAAATCTGCACTAAAAAATAAATACGACGATAAATTTTGACAGTGACAGGTGGATAACCTACAATCCATCTGTCACTGTCAAAATTTATCGTCGAGCGGTGTGTGACAAAATTATTAACAAATACAATTGTATTATTAATTTATAAGATAAATTTAAGGATGGGATACTAATAAAACAACTAACTTATTTGTAGAAACTTTATTTAGTTATAATTTATAACAAATATTCAAAATGATTCACCAGCTCTGTTGAAGTATATGCAATATGACTTTCATTGTTGCTGCAAACAATATTCTGCAATACATTTGATGCTATTTCATTACATTTATTTGTAATTGGATTCGTCAGGTCGCTTAAGTTACACAGTGATACAAAATCGAACTTTCCGAATGGGAATGGGATGAGACCAATTGCAAATGAAAGTTGACATTATCCATAACAAAACCTTGAAGGTTTTTTTTTAGTTCAGTGCGAGATTTTTTTTACACGCATTTGAAGCTGTTGATTTTGGAACGCTGTCTAACAAGGAAAGATCTTTGAAAATTTGATAAAATAATGCTTTTTTATTATTATTATCCTGGAAAGTTGTGGTATCTTACTGTTTTTGGGGTCGAGGAATTCATTTTCGATATTTATTTTTACTTAAAACTGACGCTAGATGGCGCTGTCATACAAATGGTGCTTACAAAAATAACTTTTTTATTTTAAAGTATTATATCTTATTATATCTTATTTGGATCCGCTTAATCATCATCACTATCACTGTCAATTTGCATGTTTGAAGTAGCAAAAGCTCCAGAAGTAGTAGGCTGTGGATCTCTGTATGTTTCTTGGTTCTTGCTCTTGTCATATCCTCTTCATCGGTTGTTTTTCTTTAACCACCAGCATAATCACCTAACATACATCTAGTTTTTTCATCTATACCTAAGTTTCCATTGTTAAAGCTACTTGGTGAAACGTCCACCTTGCTCATCAGATTCGGTGGATAGTTGGTTTTCAAACCAATCCATATGGTGATGGAGAAAATGAATTTTTAATGACATATTCACACCAAGTTCCTCAAATGCTTTCAAGAGACGTTTAACTCTTTGTGCACTATCTGCTTCTCGATTTTTACCAAGAACATTTTCGATTACGTCTTTAATTGCATTCCATGCAATAATTGATTTTGATCCAAAGAATTATCAACTATTCATTTTTCATCAATTTTCTAATGTCTGGACCATTAAACATACCTGTAAAATTAGAAGAAAATATGGTAATTCATTTTTTTAAATCATTTTATTTATTTGTATACAATACCTTCTTTAACTTTGCTAGCACTGAGTCATGGAAAATGCAGATCTTAAAGTAGTAAAGCTGGTCCACTACTGAAAACACTTTTACAAAATTTTTGAAAAACCCAATTTAATATGAAGTGGTGGTAGCAATACTTTATCTGCAGGTACAGAGGTTCACAGATAATTTAGCTGTTCCACACGAAAAACTTCTTCTCTTTTCCCAGTCACACTTTTGATATTGATTTCCTTTGTAACGTGTGTTCCACAAGCATATAAAGCACATGTTTTTCGTATAGCGACCTTGTAAACAACAAAGTAAGGCCACCATTTCCAAATCACAGCATATACGCCATTTATGGTTTTCATAATTCACTGATTCCAGTAGATATTTTACTGATTTGTAGGTTTCTTTAGTGTTCAAGTTGTATGCTATTGGAATGCTTGATTTTTTGTTATTGTAGTACAATAAAACTGCTTTCATACTGATTTTTGAAGAATCTATAAATAATCTCCATTTATGAGGAACATACTTCATACCCATTTCTGCCATAAGTTTTTCAATATCATTACAGTAAACGAATGTATTTTCTTCGTTGACAACGCCATCTAGCGTCAGTTTTAGGTAAAAATAAATATCGGAAATGAATTCCTCGACCCCAAAAGCAGTAAGATACCACAACTTTTCAGAATAATAAAAATAGGAAAGCATTATTTTATCAAATTTTCAATGATCTTTCCTTGTTAGACAGCGATCCAAAATCAACAACTTCAAATGCGTGTAAAAGAAAATCTCGCACTGAACTAGAAAAAACCCTTCAAGGTTTTGTTATGAATAATGTCAATTCTCATTTGCAATTGGTCTCATCCCATTCCCATTTTGGTTGTTGCACTGTGTTATTAATTCTTGTCTTATATACTTAATTTTTTAGCAAATCCGAAAATAGAAAAATCTAACGGAGTAAGGTCTGGTGATCTCATTAGCCAAACACCTCTGTTTATATATAACTCTAATAGCGCTCAATCTTCACGAGTTGTATGTGCAGTAGCCCATCTTGCTGGATTAAATCCCCAGTGAATTCGTCCTATTGCAATTGATTCAAAAATGGTATTAATAACTGTTCTTCGCATCGTTGGTGATTAATGTTATTGAGAAAAAATATCGGTCCTACTATTCTATGACGAGATACAGCTAACCATATGCCAACTTTAACAGGATGCAAAGGAATTTCAATGTGATTATTTGGTTATTGATAGGCCATGTTCTATAATCTTGTTTAGTTCTTTATTATTTAAATTTTCTTGAAAGAAATTGCAATAATTTATCCTATTAGGGTGATCTCCAGATAAGATCTGATGAACTACTGACACTTTGTATGGATACATATCCAAACGACATTTCAAAATTCTATGAACGGTACTAGAAGATACATTCATTTGAAGTGATAAGCGACGAAGTAATGAATGTGGGTTTTCGCCAACAAGGTTTTCTACGTGGTTAACAATATTTTGCTGTGTACGTGGTCTACCAGAACTTTTGCCTTTTAAAACAGATCCTGTAGTCTGAAACTTTTCCCACTACTAGGCGAATATGATGTAAAGCGGTATTATTCCCAACTCTATTAGGAAACTGTTAGCGAAACTATATTCAGCGTAGGAATATTGCCATTCGCCATTAATAAATTGTACTCTTCGGAAATATGCTTCTACAATAAAAATATTTTCTCCGTTAGTAGTATGCCAAAAGTTACTGAGAAATATTGTTCAGAATGAAAAGTTATGATAGTTTGTAAATTTTCAGAGTAATAGGCCTACTTTAATAAAATCCATAGTTTGTCAATTTCTTTTCAAGTAAAGTACTATTTGGGCAAAAAGTAACAGAATTGTGCAAAACCACAGGCGAAAAAACTAATCAAAATTATGAAAGGTAAGCCAATCAATATCAAAACTAATATAATTCTGTAACTTTTTGCTCTAAGCATTTTTTCCTAGTAACATATTACCGCAATGTGAACACAAACAATACCTGAAACGAAATTGACAAACAATAGCGTTGCATGCCGTCAGAACTCCATTCTGAAGAACATTTTTAGAAACATAAGTTTCAGAGCAAGCAGTACTTCTTTCCCAAATATGAAATTCCAATTCAATTTTTTTTTGTTTGTTACACCTATTGTTGACTCCATCCGCGGACACACTGTATATTTAATTGCATACCCAGTGGTTTACATCTTACTATAAATATTCCTAAAAAGTGAAAGAATGATATCAGAGATACCAGTGCGACTAGTATTTTTTTTTTTGTAAATTTGGAGAAGTTTGCATAGATAGATAGAGCTTTTATTGTGTATGCCAGTAGCAATACTGAGGACACGTTGTCAATGTTTACAGAGTACAATCACACAATAAATATAAAACTTAAAATACTACACATTTGACATGATAGAAATAAATTCCTCAACGGAGTTAGATGCAGTGCTCAAGAAGCAACGCCTTAATCGAGTTTAAATACTCGTAAACCCGGCAAGAGACTTTTTTATTATGCTTGGTAAGTACAATTTATAATAATTTGATTCCCATCGAAGTATAGGGATCGTCTAGTAATTTCCAGTCTGCTTCAGCGGCTCCTTATAGTTCTCTTTGCTCTTGTGTTATAATTTGGATTTCAGAACATTTTAAAAAAGTTAGTTGATTATCAAATATATAACAGAGCAACTCCATAATGTATATACTAGGCAAGGGTAGAATAGCCAATCTCTGATAGTGCGGAGGACAGGATTCTTAACTTCCAATACCCGCTAAACATCTGACAACCTCTTTTTGGGCAATAAAAACATCCGTGATAGTACCGACGAGCCCCAGAATTACTACGCCATGAGGTTATTCGCGAATAGACTTCACTATAATAAAACTTTAATAAGTCACTGGAATGCAACACATATTTATTATTCTAATTTGATAACAAGAAGTGTTAATCTTTTTAATAAGACATTCACAGTGCGACCTCCAATTTAAATGTTCATCCAGAGTCATGCCTAAAAATTTAATTGTTGTGTTACGCTCTATATGTGAACTGTTGTACATTATTACATTATTTGTAGTATTTATCGAATAGCGCGAAGTATTGAAAATACATGTAATTAGTTTTATTAAATTAACCTTAACTTATTGAAGTAAAACCATCGGGCCAGCTCATTAAGAAGTCTATTTTGCTTCAATTAGTAGTCAATAGTGAATGTCAATGCTTTCTATTTTAACAAATAAAATGTTCATTAATTTAATAAAAACAACTATGCTGTTGTAATCCCGACTGTCTCTATGTCGAGTGTCTCTGTCTTTACAGCTCACTGTAAACTCAAAAACTGCACAGATTGGGCTTTACGATGAGACTGAATGCAGACTGTCTTCAGAGGACGAGGAGACAGTTGACTATATTGTCTGCCACGGCTCTTCTGTTAAAGAATCTAACCTTGTATGATAACCTTTTAACATAAAATAACCCATGTAAAATCGTATGGGCTAGTGAACTCTCTCCTGTGCAAAAAGCATGGGAGTGCGGAGGAAACTCCTGCTCATCTTCTTGTCAACTGCCTGGCAGTGGACGGGGAGAGGCAGACGTACTTTGGAGTCTATCAATTGGACGAACCCAGAGTTGGTAAGTTAACTGTCAGGCAGATTGCGAACTTTTCTTGACTGAAAGGGCTAAAATCGACGTAGGGATACAATAGGTCTTTCTGGCCGAGTTGCCTTCTTTCGGGTTACACCCGCCAATCCAACATCTTTGGAAAGACTGACCCTTCCCTAGAAGACCTAAAAACAATCTCATTCAGCAAGATACTCAGCTATCTTAAAGGTCCCAACTTCTTGGATAATATCCGCTCTACAATACGTAGAGCCTAGTGGTCGCAGTGGACGGGATGATTGATCGAATCATGTGGATCCTATCTCTTATTCAACTCAACTCAATCCCTATTGTCATAATCTTTATGTCTATGTCTTATTTAATGATTATTGAAACGTGTAGGTATTTTGTAAATGATGCGGCTTAAAGATGGCCGAAACAGTTAACTGCATACATCACAAACATTTAACCATTACACGTGTGTTATGTTTTCTATGAGGAAAACCAAAAATTAACAACTTTAAATATAAACAAAACCAGTTCAATCGTAGAATATAATTTTCCAAAATAAATACCAGCAATCCATAACTACTATGATGGTGCTTAGGTGAAATCGTAACAAACCTTGCTTATAAAGCGCTTCTCGCAAAACGAGCACTGATACGGTTTCTCACCAGTATGCTGGCGTGAGTGTATCGTAAGAGTACCCTTTTGGCGAACGCCCTTCCGCATCTTCACATTTATGCGGCTTCTCTTTAGTATGGTCAGGATGTGAATAGCGAGGGTCTTCTTGGTGCGAAGCTCCTCCCACAAGATATCGCAAACGTAAGGCTTCTCACCCGAATTGCGTGCGCATATGGTTGGCTAAACTGACAGGACTAGCCAGTGCCTGCCCGCGAAATTTCGCATATGTACTTGGTCTGTTCGTGGTTACGTTTCAGTATTCTTCTATATCTAACGCGTTTTTGTTTAGGAAGGATTTTGGAACATGATTCGCAAGCGGTACAATTAGGATGTAATCGGGTTTCGTGCGTCATCAAATGCTGCCTCAAGTAGTCTCTTTTTAAACGACTTATGCATTTGCCGCAAGCGTGTCGCTCGGTATGACTCTTTTCGTGCATCACGAGGTCGCTTTGCTAACACAGCCCGATCGCATCGGCTGCATTGTATCTATTTCCTTCGTGTGGTTTGTTGACTTTGTCCTGATGGTCTCGCGTAATTGCTCGCGAAGGATTTTGCCGCAGATATCGCACCTCGATTTCTTTCTCGTGAATGCCTCTTACATGGCCCCCGCAAATACTTTAGGTTCTGAAGGTTTTTCTCCGCACTCCTCAATTTGATCGTCTCCTCTATATGCACCTCTTTTTATGACGTGCGAGTGTGATCCATCCTCTGAAAGCTGCACCCGCAATCTTTACATGTATGCTGGGGACGGCTCATTTATAAGTCGTATCTTAGCGTAACTTACATCATTGCGTTCTCCGCTAACGCAAGCGCAGTATTCTCACTTTTGGTCACCATTTTGCTCCCATTTGATCGAATTTTCGGAACTCATATCGACAGGAACGTCACGCTTCGCCATATACCTAGAATTAGAAAAGATCTCTAAATTCTCATTTTTAATTTATTATTTCAAAATGGATTAAAACAAATCCATGAAAAGCGCAGTACAGCATTGACAAGGAAATATATGATACACATCTCTGAAAGGAAAAATGAAAGTATGAAAATCAAAATGATTTTTCACTAATCTGGATCGTTATTTATCGGGATATATGCCGGCGATTTATTGCTTGTCATCATTACGGTCCCAGAGAACTGCTTAGTCTCCCAGAATTGATGTATAACGGGGAGGGGGTGCCGCAAGGTTTGTTTTGGACCTACCCTCTTTCTTATATATGTTAGTGACCTAAATGATAGAATTTCAGTGTCGGCATTGTCCCAATGCACGTCTATAATCTCTCGTGATACCTTGAATGTTGGGTTGGTGTCGGGATAATGCTCTCATATGTTATATATAGAAAAAACTCGATTTTATAATTTTGCAAAAAGAAAAAAAACAGTTTAGGAGCCAGCCAAATTCTTAGGTTTAACGGTAGATAGTACTCTCTCGTTCGGAGAACATTGTAACAGCCTCAGTAAAAAGAATGTCAACTTATCATTACATGAGGTAGAATCTTAGGAGAGTAGTTGCCATGGATGGGTTGAAGGCATTTTATTATGGCAACACTGAATCGCGCTTGAGGTGTGGCATTATTTTTTAGGGATCCTAGGTGGGTTTTCGTGATGTATTTATGGCTCACAAAAGAATTGTCAGACATATGTACAATGTACCGTGCACTGCAACATGCAGAGACTTGTTCACTGTTCTTGGAATACTGCCGCTGGCGTATTCCATTTCATTTTTATTCATAATGCTGATGTTTTTAATGTTATGGGAACGAGAAGTTTTAATTTTTTTACGAAAATAATTTGCGTACAAAAAAAAACGAGTTATCTACAAAAATTTAAAAATAGTGTATGTCTTTAGAGGGAGCTGTACTCCGAAACCGGGGATTTAGACACTAGAAAGGTTGCATTTTTCCTGCACCATGATACTTGCGCAATCTTAAGAGTTTTATCGAAATTTGAATTTTCTGGTTACCAATATTGCAAGTCGTTCATATCCGTTTAATAAAGAACAGCGGGCCGAAGATAGATCCCTGTAGGACACCATACCGTTGACTGGATGTTTGAAATTTCGTAATCGGTATTCCTTAAGACAAATAAGCTTTAATAATAGTAATCCTATGTTTTGTCTAGGTGCAGAAAAAATCCACATAAAAATACACCAAGCAAATGTAATCTTCAAATACAGCATTTGAACTGGTTTCGCAAAAATATGCTGTACATTCTCCAATGCTAATTGTAAAATGTAATAGCCGCCCAAGTATAAAAGAATATGGGATAACATTGAACCAAAACAGCTCTGTCGAGAAGGTAAAATATAAATCACCACAATTGCAGCAAAAAATCAAACCACAACAATCATAGAATGAAATTTATTTCAAAGCGGGTCTACAATCATAACGGATGATTCTTTAAGTGATATCGCAATATCGTTGAGCTTATGAAGCTTTTTTCGCAGAACGAACATTGAAAAGGCTTCTCGCCCGTATGTTTACGTAAATGTATCGTAAACGTTGCCTTTTGCGTAAAAGCTTTCTCGCAATATTCACACTTAAAACGCTTCTCCGTTGTATGGGTCAGTACGTGAACAACCAGCCTTTGCTTAACTGCGAAAGCCCTCCCACAGGTGTCGCAAACGTAAGGTTTTTCGCCTGAGTGTGTACGTTTATGCTGAGCAAGAGACACAGAACTAGAGAGAGCCTTACCACAAATTCCGCACAGGTACTTCTTTCGTTCGTGGTTACGTTTTATATGATTATTCAAGCTACTGTTATTTGGGTATACCTTCGAACATATTTCACAAATGTATTCTTTTGAAACGTAGCCTGGTTCGTGCGTCGCCAAGTGACGCTTGAAGCAAATCCTGTTCCTAAACGTCTTATTGCACCGATTGCAAGTGTACAGCACCCCATGACTCCTCTCGTGCATCTCATATTCGACCTTACTTACGAAACCGCGGTCGCATTTGGCACACTTGTACCTAAACTCTTTCGTGTGAATGCTGATCCTATGCCTGACCATCGCGTGATGCCTAGCGAAGCATTTACCACAGATGTCACAAATGTAGTTCGATTTCTTCTCGTGAATGCCCATCACGTGCCCGTAGAAATACTCCAGGGACTTGAACATCTTTCCGCACTCCTCACACTTGTAGTTGTCACCACCTACGTGGATCTCTTTCCTGTGCTGGGCCCACGATTTCCAAAATTTAAACACCTCACCGCAATCTTTACATTTATATTGTGGACGTGTGGCATGTAAATGTCTTGTGTGGCTAACTAAATCTTTCGGAGAGACAGATACGTCCCTGCATTCGTTGCAAGCACACGCAGAAGGTGCCTCAACTTTTATGTCTACGTTTTGTTCGCATTTGATCCAATTTTGATCATTTATGTTATCAGGCTCGTCAAGTATGGCCTCCATTCGATACCTGCAACAAGACAAGATGTTGCTAGTAAAATGTAAATTCTTATGTCTTTGTGATCCCAATTTGCATTTCGCAACACAATTCCAGGTTTAAATTGGCTACTTGTGGTAATTGTATTAAATTACTTATTATTAAAATATACCAACAGAATTAAAGTTGATGCTTTTAAAATGAGGCATTTATATTAAATCTTGTGATAATTAACATGTACATAGTCGCATTTTGAATCTAAATAACCGTAGAGATATCAGGTTGAATGAAATGAAAACAGAAAAAATACAAATACAAAGATTACTTGGTGGTAGAAACAATAATGAATGGGGCTCTCTTGTATATTACTAACTGAATTGAATATTAAATTTAAATGAAACAATAAACAAGGTTATAATTTCTGATTTTATAAATAATAAGCAAACAAAAATTCAGCGGTAACACTTGCGATGTTGGCCGTCCTTCGGCTCTAGGCGTGGTCGTTTGAGTTTCGACACAGGGAGCCGGTTCGCTCTTCGATCGGTAGATTCGAACTAGCTCGGTCGTGGTACTCTTTGGAGTCTGTATTTGGCTTTCTGGATCGAAAAACTCCCAGCATATGGCAGGACAATACTTCAGCACACGGCTAATACGAAATCTCATAACTGATTGCTCAATGACCAGGGTACTACACAATAGTGGAGATACATCAATCCATTGTGCGTTTATTTTTACCAAGATCTGGTGTTCTTCCCCGGTAGCAAAAAATGGCCAAAATGTTCAGTAATGACGAGGATAAATTGGCCCGCTACGCTATTTACTTTTATCAATATATAACTGCGTTATTGCCGGCTTTCAATGGCGGCTCTCCCAATCGCTGTGCTCCCGACGAACGGCACCTCCGCTCTATTACAACGCTAGCTGCCGACTCGCATTCTTTGCTGCGTACGCACGGTCGCCTTCGGCTGTCTGTCAATCAGAGACGTTGTGCAGCCCTCGTGATCGCGCGAGGCCTAGTATTTATTTTTTTTACCAACGTGAGTCTACGCCATTTAGAAGAAATTTAGAGTAATCAAAAAAAACGTTTTACTATTAACTCCGTCTGTTCTTGATGTTATAAGAAGCGATTTGGAGCTGTTAGTCATGTATTGACATAAAAAGCTTGTGTTTAATAGTTTGTGCCTTCAACTAGAAATTTATAGTAAGTGGATAAAATCTACTTTGGAATGACCATCCTCACATTATAGACAATATTTAAGCTGTTTCAAGAAAAACGACATTTTCTTATTGGAAATTAACTTCCTGCTTGAAAACTCCACTCTAAGGTTCTAATAGGAAATTGTAAGTAAAACTAGTTCATTCGTAATAGGTAATTTATTCCAAAATAAAAATCTACCGGAATCATTACTTATGGTTCTTCAAGTGAAAATTTAATAAGCATTTGCTTATAAAGCGCTTTTCACAAAAAGTACATCCATAGGGCTTCTCGCCACTATGCTTCCGCATGTGAATTTGGAGAGTACCGATTTGCGAGAAAGCCTTACCACATTCTCGACACTTGTACGGTTTTTCCTTCGTATGTGTCACAAAGTGAGTAGCCAGCGTCTTCTTGGCTGCGAAAGCCTTCCCGCAGGTATCGCAAATATAAGGTTTTTCACCTGAATGTATGCGCTTATGGTCAATTAAGCTTTTAGCGCTTGTAAGCGCTTTACCGCAGATTTCGCAAACGAACTTTCTTCCCTCGTGACGTCTCATGTGTTTATATAAAGCAGTCTGACCCGTGCATACCTTAGAACACAGTTCGCAAATATTCTGTTTCGGAACGTAACCGGGTTCGTGGGTTGCTAAGTGTTTCGCGAGGTAAGACTTGCTCTTAAATATCTTATTACACTTGGTGCAAGTATATCGTTCCTCGTGATGTTTTTGGTGTAACACCAATGCACCTTTCTCCAAGAAGCCGCTAGCGCATCGGTCGCACTTGTATTTGAATTCCTTCGTGTGCTTGGTAGCTCTGTGCCTGGCAAATCCTTTTTTGGAAGGGAAGCATTGGCCGCAAAAGTCACAAATGTAATCCGGATTCTTCTCGTGGATGCCTTTCACATGTCCGGCCATATATTTTAGATTGTTGAAGATCTTTCCGCAATATTCACATTCGTAACCGTCACCTCCAACGTGAATCTCTTTCCTATGACGTGCTAACTGTCCCCAAAATCTAAAAGTCTTTTTACATTCCACACACGTGTATACACGACGACTGACAGTTGAGGAAGCTGTAGTTTTAGAAACATCAAGTTTTGTATGCTTTGGAAACCTAGAAATATAAAAATTTTAGTGATAATCTTTGAAAAATTATAATAGCCTCTATACTGTTGCTCCAGGTATTCAGAATTACCTAATGCTTTATTTTGATGACATGTGCTATAAAGTTGACAACACATGAGATCAGTATTAGTTCGCTACAAAATCGTTCATGAGGACTCAGTTGAAAATATTCAATCATGGAATTGAGTTCGTCAATAAATTACGTAAACAATTATTTAACATACTTAATTATTGTGTTATACAAGTGCATTAAATAATACAAAATCTAGCTTTCATTTGTAAGAGTAATATCAATTCCAAAATTAATTAGGACGTACAAAAAACTAGCGGTTTTCGCATTCGTCAACTGTGTTCTTGTCGGTTCTATCAATTACGAGTACAAAAAATGACAAATGTAACACGAGTGTTAAGTTTCCTGGGAAGAAACCCAACGAGCGCGTTAGACACTTTCCGAGAAGTTATGTTCTTGCAACAATAAATCCTTAACAAATTTTGAATGCAGTTTACAGGATTATTTTCAGTTGCACAGTGCAACAACCAAAATGGGAATGGGATGAGACCAATTGCAAATGAAAGTTGACATTATCCATAACAAAACCTTGAAGGGTTTTTTTTAGTTCAGTGCGAGATTTTTTTTACACGCATTTGAAGTTGTTGATTTTGGAACGCTGTCTAACAAGGAAGATCATTGAAATTTGATAAATAATGCTTTTTTATTTTTATTATCCTGGAAAGTTGTGGTATCTTACTGTTTTTGGGGTCGAGGAATTCATTTTCGATATTTACTTTTGTCTAAAACTAACGCTAGATGGCGCTGTCATACAAATGGTGCTATTTCTTGTAAATTTTATTAAAAAATCGGTGTATTTACTGCTTCACTGCTTTAGACAAAATATTTGAGCCCTTAAAGAATTTCTACAAAAAACCAGACAGTGAATTATGAAAACCATAAATGGCGTATATGCTGTGATTTGAAAATGGTGGCCTTACTTTGTGGTTTACAAGGTGGCTATACGAAAAACATGTGCTTTATATGCTTGTGGAACACACGTTACAAAGGAAATCAATATCAAAAGTGTGACTGGGAAAAGAGAGGTTTTTCGTGTTGGAACAGCTAATGTTATCCATGAACCTCTTGTTCCAGTAGATAAAGTATTGCTACCACCACTTCATATTAAATTGGGTCTTTTCAAAAATTTTGTAAAAGTGTTTTCTGTAGATGGACCAGCTTTTACTACTTTAAGATCTACATTTCCACGACTCAGTGCTAGCAAAGTTAAAGAAGGTATTGTATACAAATAAAATAAATGATTTTAGAAGATGAATTTACAATATTTTTTTCTAATTTTACAGGTATGTTTAATGGTCCAGACATTAGAAGATTGATGAAAAATAATGATTTTGATAATTCTTTGAATCAAAATCAATTAATTGCATGGAATGCAATTAAAAACGTAATCGAAGATGTTCTTGGTAAAAAACGAGAAGCAGATAGTGCACAAAGAGTTAAACGTCTCTTGAAAGTCTTTGAGGAACTTGGTGTGAATATGTCATTAAAAATTCATTTTCTCCATCATCATATGGATTGGTTTGAAAACCGACTATCCAGAATCTGATGAGCAAGGTGAACGTTTTCACCAAGTAGCTCTAACCATGAAAACTAGGTACAGAGGAAAGAAACTAGATTCTATGTTAGATGATTTATGCTGGTGGTTAAAGAGAACAACCGATGAAGAGGATACTGACGAAGAGCAAGAACCAGAAACATACAGAGATCCACAGCCTACTACTTCTGGAGCTTTTGCTATTTCAAACATACAAATTGACAGTGATAGTGATGATGATGATTAAGCGGATCCAAAATGAGATCCAAATAAAATATAATACTTTAAAATAAAAAAGTTATTTTTGTAAGCACCATTTGTATGACAGCGCCATCTAGCATCAGTTTTAGGTAAAAATAAATATCGAAAATGAATTCCTCGACCCCAAAAACAGTAAGATACCACAACTTTCCAGGATAATAAAAATAAAAAAGCAATATTTTATCAAATTTTCAATGATCTTTCCTTGTTAGACAGCGTTCCAAAATCAACAACTTCAAATGCGTATAAAAAAAAATCTCGCACTGAACTAAAAAAAAACCCTTCAAGGTTTTGTTATGGATAATGTCAACTTTTATTTGCAATTGGTCTCATCCCATTCCCATTCGGAAAGTTCGATTTTGTATCACTGTGTTATTAAAGTGGCAGCCATGATAGCTGTTAGATAATATCTATCGGCGTGCATATACAAAGCAAGTAGATCTTCTTGTTAGCAAAAACCAGCGAACGAAACTTCGATTTATGGATTTTTCTCTCTAAAAGTTTAGTTTAGCATACATATGTTTCACCTTACCAAGGATCATCAGTCCTACTGGTCAACCTAATGTATTATACGGAGAAATTCGTATATATATATACTTAAAAGTGGAAATAATGCTAATATCAATATCAACCGAGTGTTACACACGTTTTTAATGTGACCTAATTATTAATTAGCGTTACTTAATTAATGCATATACAGTGGCTTAAAGTCGTCCTGCAGTTATTGTTATCCTTTATAGACACATATTGTAGTTTGAGATCGACAATTTAGCAAATATTTTCAGGTTAATAATGAGATTTCTACCTTAAATTCTCATTCAATTATTTTTCCACTTATTAAGTATATATACGAATTTCTCCGCATAATACATTAGGTTGACCAATAGCACTGAAGATCCTTGGTAAGATAAAACATGTGTATGCTAATATCAACCGAGTGTTACACAGTATCAGAGTATAACGTAACTATAAAACCGAGAATAATCGCCAATATTGACTCCAACAGAAACTGTAACCAGTAATTCTGCTAGTACATTAAACGGTTAAAGGTAGCGTATGGCTTTCGCATTTTGTTTTGTATTCTGTACATGATGCTGTACACGAACGATAAAAGGCTTCGTTACTCAATACAGTACGATATCATTCTGTTCCGTTCTTGGTAAATTTTAGTGTACGGAATAAGGTCTGTGTACACGTACGTAAACTTTATAAAAACAGGGAATAATCTGCGCTCCTCTTAGGTATGGTGCGTACAATTGCTTGAACTGAAGAGGATTTAAACATACCATGTCTTTTTAAAAGAAGGATGTTGGTTACGCTGTTAACTATTAAATAACTATGATTTTAAATGTTCTAGGTTCATAAAACCTTTCAGGTTGTTCACTTTAACCAAAGCTGTAGAACGAATAAAACTTCTACATTTATAACTGTGAGAAATACATATGTCAGATCTCTTATTCTTTATTATTAAATACTAATTTATAATTATTGAGTATTGTGGTTGTGGTAGCGAGAAAATTTGAATGGATGTATTTGTAGCGTAAGTTCCTTTCCTTATTTTCGGTGACCACTTTGATCCACTGACACTTTAGCACTTACCTCTAGTTAGAACGTAAATAACAATTTTTGACGTTTTGCTAAATATATTATCAGATTTTGATGGTTTCTTGGTCATGTTAGTAATATTTAATGAATATTTGAGGGATCTGGTATCAAAGCAGACAACATCCTTCGTATATGATCGATTCGATCGTTAACATTCAAATTTAATTACAAATTTTAAGGAAACTCGATCATTTTACATCATAATTGATGAGAGATATTTGATATAAAATTATTTTGAAACATTTGCGTACATAGTTCAGTTGGATACCTATTCATGAAGTCAGGTAATCGTTTTTTAATCTTCCTGAAAAATGACAAAAGTGGATGTTGCTTGCTTTGATACCAAACCCCTCATTTGATGTATGATTTAAAGTTGACATACATATAGTCACATAATCACGAATCGTGCATTATTTATATATATTATTCCACATCAAATAGTAGTTTTATTAGCACATTCACCCTCATATAATAATTAAATCGAGTGCTAGTGTCTATTTGCACTGATACGTTAATAATAATATTAATAATAATGCCTTGGCATCCCCAACAGCTTTCGCCAATTACAGGGGCATCGGCCCAGCCATGAGTTATTATCACGCCTGCGCCCGTGAAGCGACTTAAGATGTTCGTCTCTCAGCATTCCCCAAGGATTGAGGAAAACTACAAAAACCTCACTCTATGACATTCCTGTGTATTGTGTATAAAATTTCTTCGCCTTCAAAGTTTTTACTTAAAGATAGACGTCACATTCGACAAAGTGCGTCAAAATTCTTTAACGTTTACAAGAATAAATTTATTAAATCAATCAATAAAAGATAAATAAACACATTGACTTCTAACATCTAGAATTTGACTCTGTGTGAGTAGTATATAAAGGAAAAGCAAGAAAACAAGGTCTTGATCCTCAGAAAATTATTTAATATAACACGACCGGTTTCGCTCTAGCCGATCATCCTCAGGCCAGCTACACAAGACAATGACTTTGTCTTTTAATTTCTTCATGTTCAAAATTAAGAATATTCAATCAATACTAATTATTACGTTCATGCAACGCCATATGATTCTTGAGATGATTCCCGGTCTTAAATGCCTTGTTGCATTTCCTGCAAGTCTGTCGATCATGGCTTCTTTGGTGTAATATCAATGCGCTCTTGTGCAAGCATCCGTGATCGCATCGATCACACCTGTATTTGAACTCTTTCGTGTGATGGATGGCCCTGTGCCTAGAGATTCCCTTTTTGGAGGGGAAACATTGCCCACAAAACTCGCAAATGTAGTCCGGATTTTTTTCGTGAAGACCTTTCACGTGGCCGGCCATGTATTTCAGATTCTTGAAGATCTTTCCGCAATATTCGCATTTGTAATGCTCACCACCTAAGTGAACTTCTTTTCTATGCCGTGCCAATTGTCCCCAGAATCTAAAAGTTTTCCGACATTCCGTACACGTGTGTACAGTTGAAGAAATTGTACTTTTGGAGCTGCCAAGTTTGGCACGTGCTGGATACCTAGAAATATCAAAAATGTTGATGATATCCTTTGAAAAATTATAATAAAAATAAAAATCGTTTGTTCACTACCACTCTAAGATATATGGGAATTACCTAAATTTGCACTTTGATATATGGCTGGCTGCAAAGGAGAATCCCCTTTTTATTTTCAAAGTTTGGCAAATTGTATTTGCGTTGAAAAATCAATAATGAAGATTCTTCTATTGTCAACTCCATCATGAGTAGATCGAATATAGTATAAAAGTATACATAGCTCCATAACTTTTACTCTAAGCAATTTTTCGTAGTAACATATTGGTGTACTGTTAACGAAAATAGTACTATATCGAAAACAAAACTGACAAATAATGAATTATGTACATTCAAGTAGGCTGATGATTCATAAAATTAGTATGTCGTATTAACAATATTTCTTAGTAATATTTTGGCATATTGTGAACGGAAAAGCTACTTTATCGGAAACGAAAATAGCTTTTTTTGGGCTTCTGTCCAGAAACGCTCATTTTGCATTATTTCAAATCTCGCTAAAGATTGACATACTACACTGAACATGACAGATTTGTGATAAATTGCGATTAAGCTGTTGTGTAACCTTATCAACAGGAACTGGTGTCTTCACTGCACTTAGTATTGATGAAGGTATGTAACATGTGTGCCAATCTGTACTGTCAACTCCCTAGCGTCAAGATTTCTTTCCTATTTGCAATCCAAAATTAAGATTTGTTAGCTCAAAAGATAATGTGTAAATAACTATTACTGGGCAGTAGAACCTTTTGTTTGTCTGATGGAAGCTATCTGATAAAGTCTCGGAATATACTGAGCCTCCTGGCTTTTTGTATTTAATTCTTCCATCTCCACATCTTCCAGCTCTTTTGGCTATAGTCTAGTTCTGCTATAAAAAATAGCATTTGGATCTTGTAAATGCATTATAAAAATCTATAAGTGCCGTATTAATATTAATATTATGAGCAGATGAATTCTACATGCCCCACATCAAATATCACACTCAGATCCTTCTATACATTACATCTTTCCAAAGGTGAGCCATGAACTCTGTAACCGTAAATTATTTGATTCTTCTTTCTCGTAAAACTCATAATTTGCATATATTTTTGTTAAGAAAAAAAAAAATGCAGATGGTTTTCTAGATTCCATTATGCAAGCAGCGCAGATCATGTTGTAAAATATGTATCACAATCACTCGAATCTCTAATCTTACAGAAAATCCATAAGATCATTTGTAGAAAGCAGACAGTTGGACAAATGTATTCTATTATAATCATTAATATAATAAATGGTAAGGGACCTAAAAGAGAATCCTGTGGCACTCCAGATTGTAAAATATTTAGATGTGATCTGGTACCATGATAGGTATGATCCATGAAAACCAATGCCATTCAGTTTTCGCAAAGTAGAGAAGATAATGGAATATTAAAATACAAAAAAAAATATGTTTGTGTTTGCATGATTGCTTAAGAACTATTCAAAGGAAATGTTTGGTATGCTAAAACGTGAAATTAACTGAAATGAGCATTTTTATAAAAAGTGTTAAAGAATAATATTCATAAAATAAAAAAAGAAAGATAATTCGTATTAACCTATAAAATATCAGGAACCAAAACAAAAGTTAGAAAATGAACAAAGATGGGAGAAATTTCTCACTTTCTTGTGTCACTGCAGTGATTTTTATCTTTGGTAGTGGAATTTGAAGGACTGAAAAACAATATATATGTTCTAAGTAGATCAGAAAAGCAGTATTATCATTATGGAAGATACTTACAGCACTCGTGCTGGGTTGATTTCTATACATGGTTTCAGTAAATCTGCCAGTGCATTTTCTGACAACGAGTATTCTAAAATATTGTAATTTATATGTATAACATTAATTAATATAATTCATTTTCAAACTTACCTTTTATAACTGCAATATTACGGAATTTATTTTCCTGGGATAAATCTACATTGTCCGACAATAAACTTGTTGCTGTTTGACTGCAATAAATATATTTGAAAATAATGTGTTTTTACATCAAATATTGTATTACTTTAGCAACTGAATATGATCTAAAAATTGTAACTCAACAAATCAGATGTAAATGTAAGAATCTAGAGTACCACAGCCACTTCGTAACTTACATATTTTTTTCTCGCGTATATTTTTATTTTAAACTTATCCATTTTTCTCACAAATATTCTCAGGGTCCGTGCAAGTATGTACAATGTTACATATATATATTATTTTTTCATTTCATTACATATACCTACAAATAAAATATTTTGAATTGTCGTGTTGAAAATATAAGCTTGTGTTCAAATTATCTGTAATTTTTTTTCCAAGCATTTTGTTTCGGGAGAGAACTTTTGTAGCGTTTGGCTATTTTAATTGTAAACATAATCATTTACTCTAATTAAGTTTATCAACAATTCGATATTAAAGTTCTACCTTACCTTAATTTAAGACTGTGTTTACTTATTCTTTTGGCACGACATTTAAAAACAGATAATTTTAGAAAATAAATCTATTATACAAGAATACAATAAACTGAATATACATAATACTATTTTGCATGAATGATAATATGAACACGTATTTGGTTTAGAATAAAAATTAAAGAAAAAAGAAATAACACAAAATTAAATATTGCATTTTTAGAGGTAAATGCAAGAATTGATGCAACAAAGTACATATAAATAGTAAATAACAAATACAGTAAATAAATTACATCTAAACAATGGTCGATAATATATGGTATAAAGTCAGAATAGGTGGTGAATAAAAATAGTTTTTTTTTTATTAGAAATAAAATAAAATATAAAATTTGTAAATCATAAGATAAAAACAGAAATAAATTACAGAGTCGCCGATTTATATAAATTGGTGGTTAACATATATGAATGATGTAAATTCATTTAAACACTTAAAAGTATAAAATCTAGTACGCGCCTAGTTTAAATAATAAAAAAATATTCAAAATGCAAAAAATTGAACTAAACAAAACTAAAAGAATAAGTATTAGAATAATAGACATTTCCATTAAAGTAAATTATCAATTTGTTTCAATTGTCGTACTATTCCTAAAATCAAATCTCCATTCATGGTTTCTTACAATAAATTTCGCCACAATTTAATCTTTCTTCCCATGGAGTTAAATTAGATTGTCATGCTGCATTGACGAAGAACACTCTTTTTATCTGAAAGTATACATTTGGTTAGATTTGTAATTCTCGTCAAAATTACCTTTATTTTCAACTTACATTTATACTATGTTGAAGAGGGAAGATTTCTTGATATTGTTGACGGACCAGTCGCACCTAATAATCATAAATTTTACACCATCATTATAATTCAATCACATTTGAAGCACTAAATGGATAAAGGACGTAAGTGCAGAACTGGAACTTTTGAGAAAAAACTCTTTTGAGTAAAAGTTCTGGCACTTTTTTTTTATTAATTAATATTAATGAATGACAATTACCCACCTGTGTACCTCTAACCAATGCATGAACTGCAGAACCATATCTGCAACACATACAATGGTTGGAGGAAACATAGAAGTACGATAAATCAAATAACTGCAATTTAAAAAAAAATCTAACATACCCACTTTATCAATTCAACGTTCATTTAATAAATCAACACTAATACTAATATCTGACTGTTGTAAATGTTGCACTATACATAAAAAAAAATCATAAAAGTTCCAATAATTTTGAAGGTTCATTAATTTTATATAATAACATCGTTTTATAATAGTCAATTCAGATTCTGACGCTCTATATTAAGCAAATATAAAATTTAGTTTGTAAATATTAATAACTTACACAATAAATACCGGAAAAAATCACTTGCTGTTGATTGTAATACCTACAGAAGAATTTCTTATTGACACATGGATCGTTTCATTCATAACTTTAGAAGAATCATAATTTCACGCCTCTTATTACAAATCTTAGATTATATTAAACTGTTACCTGGTATATTGAACATTATAACATCCTTTCCAGTATAGCAAATCTTTTAAAATAATATCACAAAACGTACACAAAACTGGTACACTGAGCGGCATCAATAAACTGCATAAAAATGCCAATAAACAAAACATGCACCCGAAATTAAACACAAGATTGAAATAGAACAATATTAGCACGCGAGGAAGTTTAAGTAATCTTCATTAATCCACCTCTCAGCAATACATTGAATTGCAACAACCAAACCTAACCTCACATTCACTGAGCGTGCAACCACGAAACAGCTGATTCGATACTGTCAATGTAACCAACATACGTATCGGCTAAAGTTTGTTTTCTACTTGTATATTCACACTTAAAACAAACGTAAACTTCTCGGAAAGTTGAATCTATTTCATCTTTAAGTTTTATTATATATTATATACGCACAAATTACGCTCTAGCGAACTACCATGAAAGTACACTAACCTGTTACACACAATATGGCACAATAGAGAGAGAGAAAGACAGAGAGAGATGGAAAGACGCGCTTGCTCGGTGGGTTGAACGATCGCACGCGCAGTTCGCCCGGTAAAAATCCATTACATCGCAAACGCGTTCCTTTGTCTGAAACGGCCCCGGTAACTAGTAATGGCCTTCCAAAACTTTAGAACGGCGCTTCTCTGCCATCGGATCGGGATATTACCCAAATCTAACTAGATTTCTTTTGTAGGTAGTTTGCGGAGAGTTCGGTCGATGCCTACCTCGCTTACAGCTGCCTAGTAACTGGTGACGCTCTAGCTGCACGGCGGGTTTATTATACGCTTCTCCGCGTAAGCAGACGGTGATTGGTGACGATGAATGCCAATCGTCGACATACGGGGTGGCTTCGTTGTATACGCGGTGAGTGAGTTACCGCGTATTTTGTTGGAATGATACGCAGGGCCGGCTCTAGCGTTTTTACGTTGCATTAGGATAATTAAAGAAATGTCGCGTCTAGCTTTTAAAATACATATTACTTATAATCGAATTAAAATAATATGGATATGTGGATTTACGGAAAAATAGTCGAAAATATATACAGGGTGTCCTGCTAAATTGTCTCATTTGAATTTTTTAAACTTATATTAGGAGTTTGATTTTGAAACTGAATATTTATGGGCGATAATAATCTATCTTAAGAGAATATTTGCAACTTCATGGCACTTCCGATATACAGGGTGTTTCACTGCTATAACTTGTAAGCAGTAACAGATACTAAAAAAAAGTTTCTACAGGTTTTTGCAGTTTTTGATTGTACCCATTAAATCGGGACAGGTAGTATCGGGAATTCCCTTCCCGACCCCAGATTTTACTTAGTGAGACGGGTCTAAGTCTAGTGCCTAAACAATATTCTTATTCGTACACGTCATGCTGATTATAGTATTCTACGTTTCGCAAAATTAAAATATATGTACTCAATATTTATTTACGGTACTTATTTATTAAGTTTCTATTAAGAATGCATTAAAAATATTCTTATAAGAAGTTTCTTCCTTCCCCTTCTACTCTCTTCTTAGAACAAAAATATCATTTAAAATATTTTGGGGTATTCTCTCCCTCGATATTTAAAAAAAAATCATCCCCTTCCCTTTTCACCCCTTTTATATGAAAAAAATATTTAAAACATTTTTAAAGCGTTTTTTTTTTACCCCGATATTTAAAAAATGTCATTTAAAATAAATCATCCCTCTTCTCATTTCACCCCTTCCAATGTTAAAAAATACATGACTTTTAACATTTTTAATCAGTCCTATCCCCCGAAGTTAAAAAAAAAGAAAAAAAAATCATTTAAAAAAAAAAAAATCATTTAAAAACTCATCCCACCTCCCCATCAAGTGTTTAAAAAAATATATGATTTAAAGCATTTTAATGCGTCATCTCTCCTTATGCTCAAAAACAAAAAAAAGATATATTAAAAAATTATCCCCTCCACATCTCACCCCTTGCAATATAAAAAAAAATGAATACCTTTGGTGCGTCTTCTCTCTAGATCTAAAAAAATAAAAAAAAATATCATTTAAAAAAATCATCCCCCTACCCCATAAGTGTTTAAAAAAATATATGATTTAAAGCATTTTTAATGCGTCATCTCTCCTTATGCTCAAAAACAAAAAAAGATATATTAAAAAAATTATCCCCTCCACATCTCACCCCTTCCAATATTAAAAAAAAAATTAACATTTTTGGTGCATCCTCTCTCTAGATCTAAAAAAATAAAAAAAATCATTTAAAAAATCATCCCCTACTCCATCAAGTGTTTAAAAAAAATATTATATAAAGCATTTTTAATGCGTCATCTCTCCTTATGCTCAAAAACAAAAAAAAATATTAAAAAAAATATCCCCTCCACATCTCACCCCTTCCAATATTAAAAAAAATTAACATTTTTGGTGCATCCTCTCTCTAGATCTAACAAAATAAAAAAAATCATTTAAAAAAATCATCCCCTTACCCCATCAAGTGTTTAAAAAAATATATGATTTAAAGCATTTTTAATGCGTCATCTCTCCTTATGCTCAAAAACAAACAAAAAAATATTTAAAAAAATTATCCCCTCCACATCTCACCCCTCCCAATATTAAAAAAAAATTAATATTTATTTATTAATCCTCTCTCTAGATCTAAAAAAATAAAAAAAATATCATTGAAAAAAATCATCCCCCTACCCCATCAAGTGTTTAAAAAATATATGATTTAAAGCATTTTTAATGCGTCGATCATCTCTCCTTATGCTCAAAAACAAAAAAAAAAGATATATTAAAAAAATTATCCCCTCCACATCTCACTCCTTCCAATATTAAAAGAAAAATGAATATTTTTGGTGCGTCCTCTTTCTAGATCTAAAAAAAATAAAAAAAATATCATTTAAAAAAATCATCCCCCTACCCCATCAAGTGTTTAAAAAAATATACGATTTAAAGCATTTTTAATGCGTCATTTCTGCTTATGCTCAAAAACAAAAAAAAAAGATATTAAAAAAAAATTATTCCCTCCACATCTCACCCCTTCCAATATAAAAAAAAAATCTAAAAATAAATAAAAAAATATCGTTTAAAAATCACCCCCCTCCCCATCTTACCCCTTCCAATATTACAAAAAAAGAATTGAATATTTTTGGTGCGTCCTATCTCTCGAATTAAAAAGAAATGAAAAAAAATATTATTTAAAAAATCATCCCCCTCCCCCTCTCATTCTTTCCAATGTTAATGATATATATATTTCAAAACTTTTTTAATGCATCTTCTCTCTAGATGTTTAAAAAACACTTAAAAAGTCACCCCCTCCCCCTCTCATCTCTTCCAATGTTAAAAAAAGTATGATTACAATCATTTGTAATGCATCCTCTCCCCCGATGTTTAAAAACAAGAAAAGAAAAATATTGTAAAAAAAAAATCATCCCCCTCCCCATTCATCCCTACCAATATTAAAAAAATATATAATTTAACACATTTTTAATGCGTCCCCCCTTCCAATGTTAAAAAAAAAATGATTTGAAACATTTTCAATGCTTCTCTCCAGATGTTTAAACAAACATTAAAAAAAATCACCCCCCTCCCACTCTCACCCTTTCCAATGTTAATAAAATTTGATTAAAACATATTTTAGGCATCCTCCACCTCGGTGTTGCGAAAAGAAATTACTCAAAAAAATCATTTCTTTCCCCCTTTTATCCCTCCTGATGTCAAAAACATCATTTAAAATAGTTTTAATGCATCCTCTGCCCCGATGATGTGAGACAAAAAATAACTTTATCATAAAAAAAAAAGATGTTTAGAGCTACGAAAAATTGACATTTAAATATCTGATGCACATATACGATTTCATGCTATCGGAAATCCCGATTTCCCGAGTTTTCCCGCTCGATAAGTGTTATATTTGCAGGTCAATATTAAATACACGTTTTCACAGAGTAAAATTCAACTATAACAAATCTATCTAAAGTACATATAATGATACAAACATATATAATATTGCTAATGTATAGGTTAGGTAGGGCTCCAGCATCGAGTCTGTCGATACGTATTTGGTGGAAACATCTGATCAGTGCCGGCAATTTTACAGCAATAAGTAACTGTGTAACACATAGTTACTTGGTAATAATAAATTATATGTTCTATCCAATCAATTATTTATTTTAAATTTCGCTGTGTCTACCGGTTTCGGCCTTTCGCCATCATCTGGACACACACTGGATATGAAATTTACAGAATTATATTATCTAATTAAGGTTTTAAATTTTTTGTGTACTTACGTACGTCTAAGAGGAATTAAGAGCTACATCATTTCAATTTGTGGTATTAAACATTAATAATTAAAATTTTAAATAAAATAAAGACAATGCACAAGAAAACTAGAAACACGTTAAAATTATTTAAAAATTATATGGTGAGCGTGATGTGTTCGAAAATGGACCAGGTAAATTTAGTATTCGGTTTTGTACAATGTTTAATGTGAATATTTTTTGTTGTGTTTGAGTGTGTGTGTGCATTTTGTGTATGTGAATGAACATCACTCCTTTAAATCCAACAGAATATCAAAAAGAATATAATATAATACAACAAATAGCTAATGAAAAAGGTTTCCCATTACACACAATAGAAAAACTAAATAATAAATATAAAATATAGAAAGATCCCCTATCACAAAATCACAATAACAACGAAAACAATAATAAACTGTACAGATCATTCACATACAATAATATTTCTAATAAATTAGCAAAATTTTTTAAACCGTACAACATAATACCCACATTTAAATCTAATAACAACCTAATAAACATAATACAAAATATAAATACAAACATACTACAAAAGAACGGTGTTTACACTATAAAATGCGATAACTGCAATGCGATATTGGAGAAACAGGAAGAAGATTAGAAATAAGAATTAATGAACACAAAAAACAAGCAAAATCCAATTTCTATCAGCATTTGATCAACAATGGACATACGGGGAATGAGGAAAAAAATATAAAATTAATTTATCCTTGTGATAAAAGTCTAAAATTAAAATTACTTGAAGCATACACGATAGAAAAATATAAGGAAAACAATAATGTAATATTATTAAACGAACAATTAGAATATAGTACGCCACCTATCTTCACATATTTAAACAAACACAACAACACACCTACATGTGCAAACAAAACTATCATTTAATGTTTATGTTCGTCACACAACAACATATTAATATCCATCTATTCTTCTCATTAGATTATTCTACTCATTACAATTAAAATACTCAAAAAATTCATATCTATCTTTTAACAAATACGCGCACTAACAACAAACACACACACATACATTTAAAACATTCACATACACAAAATGCACACACACTCAAACACAACAAAAAATATTCACATTAGACATTGTACAAAACCGAATACTACATTTACCTGGTCCATTTTCGAACACATCACGCTCACCATATAATTTTTAAATAATTTTAACGTGTTTCTAGTTTTCTTGTGCATTGTCTTTATTTTATTTAAAATTTTAAATTTTTTAATTATTAATGTTTAACACCACAAATTCAAATGACGTAGTTCTTAATTCCTCTTAGACGTACGTAAGTACACAAAAAATTTTAAAACCTTAATTAGATAGTATAATTCTGTAAATTTCATATTCAGTGTGTGTCCAGATGATGGCGAAAGGCCGGAACCGGTAGACACAGCGAAATTTAAAATAAATAATTGATTGGATAGAACATATAATTTATTATTACCAATTCCACCACCAATCAAAACTTTCATTAACTATACATAGTTACTTATTTGCACCACCCGTATTAATAAAAGAATATTGTACACCCAGAAACTGAGATACTTTA
The DNA here is from genome assembly GCA_004143645.1 of Protaetia brevitarsis. Lineage (NCBI taxonomy): Eukaryota > Metazoa > Arthropoda > Insecta > Coleoptera > Scarabaeidae > Protaetia > Protaetia brevitarsis. The sequence goes on from RXPK01000105.1 coordinate 776,838, forward strand.
CTCTTAGCACAGTTTCATATTTTTGACCTTTCCTCGTATACAATTAAATTTTCGGCAGATTCAATAAGCGTTCTTTTATTTTATCAAGACATGCAGAGGTAATTTGTAAGAAAAATGATTTACTAAATTCAAAGAAAAAAAAGTTTCCCATATGCTGCGCACTTTCTGCCGGTCACTGTATATGTTATTGGTAGTGGAAGATTATATATTTCTGTTAAGAAACAATATACAAGAAAATACACTGATAAATTAATGCGACAGTACTCCCCTCAGCAAGGCAGGACATTACTACATGCTACTAAATCATATACGCATCGATAAATAACTCTATCTGTTGAAATTTCTTTATTATTTGGTTATTTTTTACTATTAAATGAATTATGTGGCAATTACTGGCATGATGCCAACTACTGGTGCCTCTGTCTTATATGTTATTGGTAATGGATGATTATAAATAAGTATTAAGGAACAATGTATAAGAAAATACACTGATAAATTAATTTCCTATTACGTATTGAAATCATGCACCTTCAGGATACAACAAATCAATTCCTGTTTCATATTTTCCATGTTTTAGTTTGCCATCTTTAAAATAATGTCAAATTAATTAAAATTTAAAATTTATATGGACGTTTGTTTCTGTTATCTCTGCCCGCTGCAGATCTTCCCATTAAGAATGTTGTTGGAACATTCATAGAATATTCGTGAGCAAGCATAGAATATTCCGACAAATATTATAGGAACTTTCTCTAATCGTAATGTGCGTAGAACATTCTAAGAATATATTAGGCGCTCGTGAGCACATTCCTAGAATATTCAAACATTTTCCGGGCTCCTAGAATGTTCTAGGAACGTTCTGGTGTTACTAGGGGATGATTAAAATTGGAAATACATAATATATTTTTATTAGAACGATTGGCTGTAGTCCCACAATTCCTTAAATATTTTACATCTAAGCGCATGCATATCCTGATGGAAACGCAAGTGGCTCAACTTACAATTAGAGTAATTGCGCTGCATTTATCGCATGGATATTCCATCGCTTTCGTGTGTTTTGTTGTTCTATGATCAGCTAGTGTTATCCCGTCAGCGGCGAGATATTTGTCGTAAAATTCGTTTTTATGATCTGGATTCTTTTCGTGGTGCATCTTTTTATATCTGTCGCAGGTTACCCAATCTTCGAAACTCCGTCCGCAAAGTTCACAAGTGTACGCTGCACTGACGTGCTGCATTTCCTCTTCATGACGATTCCAATATTCCTTTTTTAAATCTAGTTATATCACAGTATATGCACCCTCTTCTACATCCTCGTTTTTGATACGCAATGGTATGAACCTGCAAAAATAATCCTATTAATACAAAAAGTGTGCTATCACATTAAGCAAACAAGAATTGGTATTCGAACTTAACTTTAAAATAAAAGAAGATATAACCTTTATAACTGAATAAAATGTGTTTGATCGCAAGCAAATAGACGAACAATAACATCAGAATTGTCTTCTAAATAATATTAACAAATCAAAATGCACATTGTTTTATCATTTAATTTAAACGGTCAGGTTAACATTGTTTCAAACAAATAGAATTTTAAGACAGAAACGCTTTATTCTTCATATCATAATAACTGTATAATACACCTATTGACAATAAGAAATATCCTGAGAACCGCCGCAAAAGCTTTAAAGATTTAAGTTAAGTACATAAAAATGCCATCTCTATTTGTTATTAGGTATTTAAACTACAGATACATATGTACCATCTCTCTATTTTATGTTATAACCAACGTCATCGATTTTTGTCCGTATGAATCAAATCAATACTTCTGAGTCAAATTAAAAACTGTACAAACAGGATATCTTATGCGCAGTTTTTCAATATTAGTTTAAATTTGATCTTTAGTTTAAGTTCAAATTTTGCGTTCAAACCGTATAACACTACTGAAAACTTTACAGAAGGCTCTGTGCTCTAAAAAGAACAATTTTTTCTTGGAAAATATAGAAAGAAGGCGAAAAAAAAAACGGGTGAGAAATAACTAATAATAAACCAAATACACAAACTAACGACGCTATAGGTTAGATTTGGTAACTGACAGGTACTATAATAGGAACTGGAAACGGTGCACTATTTTAAGTATTGAATATACTTAAACAATGACAAAAATACTCCAAACTGTAGTACTGGTAATGCTGCAAACTTCCCCTAGACTCCTTACCACAAACTGCACTAAACTGGACGTACGTTTCGATAGCAACGCTATCATCATCTGCAGAAACACAGAACTGTTGATTCTGCTAATGATGATAGCGTTGCTATCGAAACGTACGCCCAGTTTAGTGCAGTTTGTGGTGAGGGATCTAGGAGAAGTTTGCATACTTAAACAAAGAAGTAATAGGGCTATATCTACCTGTCATATTCATGAAATTACTCCTTGTATCTTTTTCTGTGACAAAGGCGGAAATGTTGCTTATTTTTTCAATAACAATACTTGCGGAAAATAGTCTAATCAGAAGCGTGTCTTTACTCCTATGATACATCAATGACGTTGGTTAAAGCATAAAATAGACGGAGTATATGTAACCTACGTATCTAAGGCTCTTTACCAGTATGAGTACACAAATGTACCGCTGGATATTCTCACTTCACACGTAATTCTTACCGGCAAATATATATACCCTTATTTGGTTCTAAAATTTAATCCCAGGAATTACAAACTTTGAGACTTTCATAAACTTTTCCAAGCTGGTAAAATTCCTTTAGAATATTACAAACGTTATAAGACCATCTACACAGATATCATACATCTATGATGTTATTTAAAAAAAATTTAGAAAATATTAGACAAATTAAAAATGCTCAAAAAGCGCTAGAGTTATATGGAATATTACCAACAGCGACGTATGTTCCAAATCTACATATGTTCCTGCTGACAGCCCGCTAATGGCGTTATTAGATATTATAGCCTTGACATTTGTAACACTTTTAACGAATATTTTGCTTCAATTGCTACATCTAATACTATCCCTTTAAATTTTAAGATCCCATTTACACATAAGTTTTCATTTATGAGACCTTTTAGAACGGGCTACTGAAAACTGAAACATTTAATGTCATTAATTTCCATTTAATAGTACATTTTCTTTTTTAATTATTAATACTTTATTGATATTATTTTGATTATATGTGTAGTTAACTTTGTGAGACGTGCCTTAAAGCGGATATTCCCAACAGTTTGGTGTGTCTTGAAGGTTACATTTTATAACTTCTAGGGCTGAAACATTTACACAAATAATCTTGAAATTGATCAATGAATAATTATTAAAATATTTTTGTTCTGTGTCTTTTAGACACTCCTAGAACAGGTTCTGCTGTATATACAGATCATATGAAGTCAATGATCCCCTTCTTGTTCTCATCAACTTTTTCGTTACCTTTGAAACACTATTATTGTGTCCCAATTCTGCGTATTTGCCAGTTGGTGGTCTTGGAATCTCAGATGATCAAACTTGGATTTAACAGATAGTGAACATTAGGAATACGGTTTGTGCCATATATTCACAAAGCAAGTTTTTCGATTGTTGTATGGTGATGTCATATATGATTTATGCAATTCACAGAAAGATAACATTATTAAACAATGCTCTGAGAGAAAACCAAATCATATTGAGGAATTGTACCAAATATCACTTTATTATTTACCTAAGTTACTTTTGGGCAAGTTAGAGGAAGCGACTTAATTTCTATAGCGATTAAACATACTCGTGTTTGGTCGGCTCTCGGAAAAACCGCTGGCCAACACTGCTCCCCCCCTCCTAACACGAATTAAAACGCGTATATCTAGTCGCTATAGAAATTTAATTGCTTCCCCTGTCTTGCCCAACATTGACCTAAGGTCTCAAAAATTAACTAGGCATCCTATTTGGTAAGACATTAATCTACAATTAACGTTTGGAAGGGACTGCTTACAGGGCAAGATTAGACCTAACCAGGGATATACCGGGTGTCCAGCCTAAGATGCAACAGTCCATAGCAGATTTATTATTGTTTTTTTGGAAAAATGTTTCAAATAAATGTTGCCTGGAATCATATTCTACACATTTTAAAATATTTCAGTAATTGGCGACTTCCGGTTGTACCGGAAGTAGATTACTAACTTTATTATTTTAAATGGAAACACCCTGTGTATATTATTGTACCTTTTGGATTCCTTGTTAAATTTAAATAACAATATGTTAGGTATACATTGGGGCTAAGTTGTACCGTTTCCGAATTACATGACGTTTTTCGAAAAAAATGACATTTGCGATGTCTGCGGTGTTTGGAAATATCTCCGGAAATACGAAAGTTAGAAAGATGCGTTGTTTCAAGTTTTCGCTTAATCATGAAACAGCAACTACGTCTTTTATTTTAAAAATTGTTGCGTTTAAATTACAAAATTCTTTAAATACGGCTCTGTAATTTTCGAAATCTCTAAAATCATGGATAACTTGATTTTTTTAAATTGAATGGGTATAGCAATTTTTACATAAATGGATGTAAAATTTAATTTTCTTTCGATTTATATCGACGTCATTGCATGTCCTATCTCCAAAGGTTTTGGAGATATTCGCGATTTTTCAGTTTTTCATGATAGATACGTATTGCGAAGCGCCGGCCACCTTCCCCTCGCATTTCACCAGGCTTTGGAACTGGCTGCCAGTAATACTGGCATGCTTAGAAAGTGGCCAACAGAATAGAATAAGGCCACTGGAAATAAACAAAACTTGAAATTACAAAAAAAAGAAAACAACATTGCGAACCGTTTCGAGAAGTGATGTTTTCAGACGAACTATCTTCCACAGAAATGGATTTGTGAATCGTCACAATTGTCGTTATTATGACACACAAAATCCCATCGATTTATTGCAGCACATAGTCAGTACAGAAGGCAGTGAACGTGTGGCCAGATATCATTGGACAACATATCATAGGCCTGTTCTTTCATAACCAACGCCTGATGGGTAGGGTTTATATGGAATTTCTTCAGAATAATTTAGGCGTGTGTGAGAAAAAATATCCGTTAGCTACTCGTTCAGCTGATTGTGGTTTCCAACACGATGGGTGCTGCCATCTACCAATACTGTCGAATTTCGTCAGTTTTTGGATGTGTCTTTTTCAGAGCGCTTGGATTGGGCCGTGGAGGACAAATACAAGATGGCCTCCGAGATCCCAGATCTTACAAGCTGCGATGTCTTTTTATGGGGTTTCATTAAAAACCAAGTTTATGAGACGCATACTAACAACACCTGATGACATGCACAATCGTATTTAAAAGCGTTTCAAGTCACACCAGAAATGCTCAGAAATGTTCAAAAGTGTTTGCAAAAGCGATTTCAATGTAACGCCTAAAGGATCGCATTTTGAAATATTGTACAAATTGACGGCACTAACATTAAAGTGTAACTCTGTGCGAGCAAGAACGCCGAGTGTACCTATGTTACAACCATTCATTAGACAGAGCAACTGTAAGTTCGAAAAGTGTTCTGATTTATGGATGTACCAGTAATGTTGTGTTTTCTTTTATCTTTACTATGTTCATTTCCAACGCGCTTCAGTAAATTCTACATCTTTTTAATTTCAAGTTTATTCAAATTATTATTCATGATTACTAGCAGCCAGTCCCAACCCTGTGAAATACGAAGGGAAAGGGCCGCGCTTCGCATAGCGTATCGTATCATGAGAAACTGAAAAATCGCGCAATAATCTCAAAACCTTTGGAGATAGACACAAGGGACACTCGTAAACAATAGAAAGAAAATTAAATTTTACATCCAGTTAATGCAAAATATGCTATACCATTCATTTAAAAAAAATCAAGTTATCCATGATTTTCAGAGTTCGAAAATTACAGAGCCAGTATTTAATAATTTGTAATTAAACCAAAATTTTAAAATAAAAGACGTGTCTGTTTCATGATTAAGCGAAAACTGAAAACCGCATCTTTCTAACTTTCGTATTCCGGGAGATATTTCCAAACACGCAGACATCTGAAATGTCATTTTTTTCGAAAAACGTCATGGTAATTCGAAACGGTACAACTCGGCCACCAATGTATACCTAACTATGTTAGTTAAAATTTAACAAGGAATCCAAAAGTACAATAATATACAGGAGTGTTCCATTTAAATAATAAAGTTAGTATCTACTTCCGGTACAACCGGAAGCCGCCATTACTGAAACTAATTTTAAATGTGTAAGAATATGATCCAGGCATATTTATTTGAAACATTTTTTCAAAAAAAACAATAATAAATCTGCTATGACCGTTGCATTTAGCATGACACCCTATAGCAACCTTGAACGCTATCCCAAAACGATTCATGCTTGTGTGATGCAGTTAGTCCAAACCATTATATGTAATTGTAAATAAATTCCAGGTATAGAATAACAGAAAGAGCCACATTGTACTGTACAACAGAAAGATTACTAGTAAAACTGTCAATTTTAATAGATTGCTTATACGATCTGGAAAAAATGATTAAAAAAATGGGTTTTGTGTCAATAATTTCCACAATCTTGTCCTGTAGGTACGTGTCGACACAAGCATTGTTTGGAAAAGTGCCACAGTTGTGTGAAACTATACAACAAAAGTTTAACCACAATTTAGGGATATTTTAAACACAACAAGAATAATAACAAATCTGTGATGAGGTTACATAATTGTGCTAATTACTGCCACAATATTTTCTCTACAATTGTATACTATCCCAAGAGATTTTTTTTTTCTGAGCACGATTGTTGTTGCGCTATCTAACTCTGTGAGGAACGTTCTGAATGAGATGACCAATGGCATCTTATAGGATCTCATCAAAGGCTTGCAGTGTGTTTGCTGTTTGTGGTAAACGCCTTGTAGAGCGATCCATCAGATTGCACACACGCACGATCGGGTTTAAATCCGGAGAGCCAGCAAGCCAGGGGAGAATTTCTACTTCCTCTTCGTGTATGAAGCTCTGACAGATGATTATCAGCGACTCTTTGTTAATATTTTAGCCTTGTGTTTGAACTCCTTCGAGGTGTTTATTTTATAATGACTTAGTAAGAGATATAAAACGGATATGTAACAATCGCATGTTTAAGTTTAAGCTAAACGCATTCCTTGCAGATAAAGGTTATTATTCCGTCACTGAGAACACGAATAACTGTGTGTAATATATTTAATTTAACATTTATTATGATGCATACTTCTTTTTCTTCATTTGTACATATGCATTATAAAGGCTCTGCTCCGATAAGCCATTAAAGTGCCCCAAAGCTAAGGCTGAATTAAAGCAAATGAGTACTACTTCACACATATATAAATACCAAAAATCCAGCTCAATCGATGCACCCATTCGAGATATAGCATAAGGTGGAAAAATTCAATATTGTTTTTCAGGAATTACTCAGCTATCACGTTCAAAAAAAAAAGTAGTAACCTGATTAGGCATTCAAAAAATCAAGACTAATCCCCTCCACTCAGTTCAAAGTTTATTATTATTTCCCTTTTTTAGGGGTGGTTTTTTTAATTTGTTCAAGGTGCCGAACTTGGCTTTTTTGTGTATCAATTAGACCGTATGGCCTAGTGTTTAGGTTTCTTAT